>JARHVA010003982.1:1677500-1746815 GCA_037957365.1 Torreya grandis
GAGAAACATTACAGGTATTGAAGAGCTCTTAAGTTAATCAAGTTTTCATCTTAAGTATTTCTTTGTATACAATATCTTAGATTAAATATTTGTTTGCAGATAGACTGAACAATATACTCTCTGAAGGTGAAGTAACTCACTTGCTTAATGTAGGTATATCTAGGTTTCTTGTTTAGTTTAGATATTAATTATTTGAAGTCTATTAAGCCTAATATCTTCTAATGATTTTATTTATGTATATATATGTGCATAATCTTATGTACTTGACCTAAAAAATGATGAATTCATCACTTTGTGTAATATTTTATTGATCTTTCAGTTGTAAATAATTATCTTTTTGAATATTGTTTATACTAAAATCTTATTTCTGAATAAAGATTCTTCATCTTTATATTAATAAGACTCTTTTTTAAAAAACTTGCACTCACTTTTTGTTACTTTTCTTTTCTTTCTTGGATTTTACCTTATTGTAGCTTAATTTTTTCAATTTTAATCATAATTAGATACTTAATATTTTCCAATTATTTGTTTTATTGAAATTTTAATTTAGTTATTTTTCACTTTAGTTTATGATTATTTTTATTTTTCATTATTACATTTATTTTAAAAGTCAATTTGTGGCTTTATTTTTCAGTTTTAATTATTGTAGCTTTATTTTTCAATTTAATTAAGATTGTAATTATATTTATTATCTTTATAAATCTTTTCCTATTTTAAGGAGTTTTATTATTGTTCTTTCATTATATTAGATTAAGTATTTGATTTTAGTTATATTTTATGATTAGATTACATATCTTGAATATAAATTAAAGATAATAATATGAAATAGATGTTGATTTTCTTGTTGAATAATTAGATTATGATAGTTTTCATAATTATATTTTAATTTTTTATTTGAATTGTGAGTTCCTAAATTAGTCTTTTATTTCATTAATAGATTTAAATACTAGCTTAGATTTGTTAGACTAAATTATATTTTATTGTTGTTTCATATTAGTCTTAAGTTGTTGCTCGATAGTTTTATTTTTCAACTTAGAAGTGAGTTATTTCCTAGTTAGATATATTGTTTCATTTTATTATTTTAAATTTATTATTATGTTGGTCTTTATTTTTGTCTCATTGTTTAATTTCCAATTCTATTTGTTTTATTTATCTTTTAGTTCATTTTTTTATTTTCTTTTGGCCTTTTTTGAGTTTAAAGAGATATCAAGAGATCATAAACAAGATTATTGAACAAAATAAAAAAAGATAAAAGTTTTTTCCTTCAAGATATTATTTATTTTATAGTATTTCTCTATCGGATAGGCTAGATTACATAGTTCTGATCTGATTCTTTTTACTTGATATTTAAGGGATATTTAATTTTTGAATAATAATTATGCACTATTCAATATTTGGACTTGCTCTTTATTTTATAGGTAATTTAAAAAACCCTTCTATGTATCTTTGGATTCAATTATCATTCCTTATACCCTTATGATTAAACTTGTACGATTACATCTTAACCTTCATGATAGGCAAAAGGGTTGATCCATTTGTGTGATATTTTTCACTACCAACAGACCCATTTTTGTGCATCTATTAAATTGGATTATTCCCTAGTTTTAGTCCTTAACATATAGAAAGGTATATATATGACTCCCTTAGATAATCTTGTTCAAACATCAATCCTAGGAAATCTATTTTTACCATCTAATTTGTGGTGTATCAATTAGTGATTAGTCATAAGAATCTACTTTACATGCATCCTTGAAACTAGGTTTAGTGGGTCATGGGAATAGTAGGATCTTCCATATTCAATTCCTTGAAAAAATAGGCCAAAAGTAATGCAATGAAAAAGCAAGTTATATGGAAATACTATGATTTATTCAAGTCCCTTAACCTAGTTTTTATCCTTTCTGTGCAATGCATTTGTGTTTAACGGAAGACTTGTTTGTTTGCTTCTTTATGAAAACCATGTGATAAAATAATTTTATTAAAACAAAAAATATTTTGAATATTGAAACCAAAAAATAAAGTTATAATCCAAAAGCTTCAAAAATCACAAATTTAGTCCTAAAGTCAAAATTCAAAGTACCTTATTATGAATCAACTTTTCGTTACTTTGATATTTCAATTTATTAGAGTCAAAAATATATATTTTTACTTTTTTTAAGTTAAATATTTTCTCTTATAAATGTCACCTATCATAAGGCACATGGCTATGTTTAAAAATCCAAGGTTGAGGGAAGATCCTTTTTGAAATGACCCATTTCAATTTGGTAGTCAATAACATCAAAAACATCATGTTGAAATATATGCAATAAAAAATTATTGAAGATGAGGAATGTATCCGTAGACCCATATTAACCATTTCTCAAATCATAGAGTATATTCTATCCAACAAGAATGAGGTCTTGTTACAAGCTTTAAGTCTAGGGACTAAGTTGAAACTCAAACCATTTGATATCAATCTACCATTAGTAACCCTATTATCCAAATTCAACTAAGTCTCCCATCCACTAGTTATAGCTTTGATCCAAACATACCTCATTACACTACCAAAGAGAATCCAATTCTATCACCCTTACCATCTAGAATCAATCAATCCCCAAGTCCACAACTAATATAATGTACCCAACCTAATAACAACACTACCATGCCTAGTGGTGAACCTAGTCATGAGAATCAAAAATTAAAATTCACTCATTTAATAGAATCATATAATGTTTTATTTCAAAATTTGGTCATTGTAAACATGATCATGTTCCCTAACACTAAATACTTTGATGAAAATGTTACAAAAACTAAGTGATATAGAGATAGGGAATATTGTGAATACCATATAATCTGATGTCATTAAACAAACTATTATATGAGACTAAAACATTATATCTAATATTTAATGATAAAGGGCATGTTTTAGTAGATCCAAGTGTATCCACATCTAAAAATCATAGCTTGGGGGTATGAAAACATTTATTTCTTAAGAATAATCAATTTGGTCCACTTCCAAATCAAGGTCGTAACCTTTCACCCATTTTAACCAATCCATAGTTAATCAACCCATCTTTTACAACCATGGTCTATCATCTATTTTTAATGAACCTATATTTGATTAGTCTATATTTTTTGAAGTGTATATTTTTTACCAAAAACTTATCTTTAACCAAGAGGATATCTTTGTTGAAGAGTTTATTTGTCACCAAGATCCCATCTTATACCAATCCTCCTCCAACCAACATAACCTATTACCCATTGGCCAATCACCCAACTTATTATCAAACATTAAATCACCCATCACCCCACAATATACACCCCATGTGATAGAGTTACTTTTAGACAACCAAGTCCATGATCAAGGAATTATATATACCATCCATTTTAAAATAAACAATGGACCTAACAACATAAAATACAAATCATTTAAAAATTAATGTAAATATATAAGTTGTAATTTATTATTTTTAAGGAAACTTCATCTATAATAAAAACAAGATCTATTCATAGTCCTTATAAGGACCGTGTTATCACCACTCCTTTCATCAACACCACCAATCCTTCCTCACATATTGTATGTCAATATCATGCACCCATTAATCAAGATAAAAAATCTTACTTATCATTATTTTTCTCCAAAGATGATCAAATAATTATATAATTCCTATCTTAACTTTGGCTAGAAGATCATAGAGAAACATCTACATGTTTTGAGGAACAAGTGTTACTAAATCAAGATGAATCCTATAATCCAAAAATGAAATCATTATCCCATATTGAAAACCTCTTTAAATCATTATCAAATGATCAAAATCTAAATTTAAATCCCAATCTAAATAAAAATTGAGAAACTCAAAATATAAGTCCCTTAGTGAAAATATCTTTGAGACATTGTTTGATAATCCAAATATAAATCACAATAAAAAATAAAGAATATACCCTTTTTGAGAACCTTTATAAGTTTCCAATGGATGATAAAATTAATATACCCCTTGCATTAGTATAATTACATGGTGGATCCCCATCATATATTGATTATGGTAGAAGTGAATTCTTAGATCATCTAACTTGTAGCTACTCTCAATCTTGTTGAATGTGAGATTATTGGTCCCAATAACCCTTTAAATAATAAAACACATACTTATCCCAAATATCATTCCATCCCTCTAAGTCATTAATTCACTCAACACATATCCTTTAGCCAACATACTTTTTGATTCACCCTATTTGGCAATACCCTCTATCATAGGGGATAAGATGGTATCCTGATAAATTTGGAAGAATCCAACTTATTAATCAGATAAGTTACTAAATACATTGTTGGTTAACATACCTAAACTATCAATATGGGTCAACATCATGCATCTCACATACTTTCATATTTGAGATGCCAAAAACAAAATAATAAAAAAATATCAAAAAAAAGTTAAAAAAAAAAAAGTTTAAAAAAAAAAAGAAAAAAAGTTTTTAAAAAAAAGTAAAAAAGAGAGATAGTCCTTCCAAAATTGAAAACCATTTTTATGGAACTTTGGGTAAGCACCATGATGAAACTCATTTTAAGGGTTCATGTGTAAAATAATCAATTATATACGAGTACCTTACACTTTGGGACAAACTCATTCCATGTTTAATATTATTCATTCTAAATCATCCCTCCATCCTCATGCATCCCAAACCATACTTACCCATTGTACATATATCATAACCCATCATTATCCATTTAATTCCAAACCTATCATAAAGTATCCTTACATATTCACACTCATCCATTTAATCCTAAACCCATTGTAACCCATCCTTACTAATCCAATCTTTCCCATCATATAACCATTCTTATTTCTAATTTTTACCTTGATAAAGTATAAATGTCTTGATACATGTTCTTAGAAACATCTTGGTGTATCTTTTCAATGCTACTTTATTGACTAGACACTTGATTCTCATGCCACATATCCTTTGGAGTTATCATATTAATTCCCATCCATTCTTATTTTTCCATACTCCATCCATAATGTATCCCTTTCATCCACTATTATTACCCTCCATGTACTATAATAGGTTTTATATTTGATAGTATCCCTTGTATATACATCTAAAAATATAAAAAAATATTAAAACATTAAAAAATATCTAAAATAGAAAAAAATGAAAAGAAAATCAAAATCCCTTGCCCTTCAACACATACCTTCATCATCCCTTGTGTGGATTATTCATCAAAAAATTCAACGTTGTCAAACATCTCAAATGTCAAAGGGTTTTACTCTAGCCAAGGACATCTAAAAAGTCTTTTGCTTACTTATTTATATAGTCATTTACTTTCTTGTTTTCTATTTACTTTATTTTACATATTACGTATTTATTTTATTACTTAAAAATATAGTTTATTATTCACTTCCTTGTTTTTTTTACTTATATGATTTTAATTGTTATAAACATCTCTTTTTATCTTGTCTTTATTATTTATTCATGAGTCTAGATAACTATGCCCATTAAAATTAGTGTTAATATGATCCTCCATACCATATTTCATTATATCTTGCATTTGTGAATCTATTGATCCTTACACATATAACATAATATGCATTATGGATTTTCCATACCATCAATGCATATTGCCATGCACAATATATAAAATCATGTTGCTTAACTCTTATCAATTATTAATGTTGGAATTATTATTAGAACTACAAGCAAATAAAATAAACAAAATCAATAATCAAACCATATCACATCCTCAAATTAAGCATCTATGTGTCATATTGAATGAGTTCATTATGGTTTACAATTTAAAGGACCCATGACATGCCGAGAAGACTGACCCATAAAGTAATTTGAGAATGTAGTCCAAGTTATGTCTCCTATCACATTTAAAATAAACATTATGTTCATCATTCCATGATCATTATCCATCTTAAATACACTCATTAACATTCACAATCCCATAAAAAAGCACATCAATTTGTCATGCCTCATCAATTCGACCTAAATAATATTTTGACACATATTAACCACCCACCTCAATGAATTCACCACCCACACACATGAATTTTTTGATGATTATAAATAAACCATAGGTAATCATAGTGTTTAAAAAATGCATCCAATTTTAGAATTTAGAAAATTCAATGCATGAGTTGTAGGTTTTGGTAATCTAGTTGCCTATGGTGAAATAGTAGTAGAACAAGATAAATTGTTTCATAATATTTATATAATTTGGTGGTTGGGAGCCACCTTGGTATTTTCTTCATGAACTATATAGAATCTATATTAATACTTAGTGAATTACTCTATGGCTTAAAGCTACAGATTAATCTAAGTGGATATTTATAATGAAGCTAAAACTAAAATGATCTTGGTGTAAAAGGAGCAAAGAGCGGGGTAAGGTAGAGAAGAAAAGAGTGATTACCAATTTTAGACTTAAATATTATGACAAAGCATCAATTTCAACTGATTATACATTTAACCAAATATATAATGTAAAATAGCCTAAGCTCAAATTCCATTATATACCAGGCCAATTTCAAAGGATAGTGTGAAGAATCACAAGTAATAACTAGTTCCTCTTTAAATATTTACTACTATTATCAAATAACACATGCACATCTTAAAATGGAGTAAAATAAAAATGAAGGAAAACCAAAGATATTTCAGCTAATCTAGCATGTTGCACAAATTATAAACCTTGTGATTACAAGGATACAACTTAAAATTCTAAGACACCATTCAAATTCAAGACCTTAGCTAAAAATTGAGAGAAAAGATAAAATGATAATTAACACATCAAACATGGACAATACTTGTAGAATTCCTTTGATTATATTAATTGCTTCAAATTTTACAAAGTTGATCAAAAATATCTCCCCTTTTTAATTGGTAATACAAGCCTTTATAGAAATATTAGGTAGTATACTGATCAGTTAGAAAATATAGGTGTACAAAGATAAGTATATCTATCCTTAGAAGTTCTAAAATACATGTGCTTTTCATAATCATACTGACCTAGAGGCAAATATGTTAACAAACTAGTATATGCCTTTACAATGGAATATTCTATTTCAAAAGTTATAAAACTCTACAAAATAGAATACTACTTAATTTGTTAGTGGGGCCTCTAGTTTTTTTTGCTAAAGGATGCTCATGGATTTAGCTTGTTGCTCATCAACTAGCTATAGACCCACAACAGGCTTCATGATACACTCCTCTTAATCTTCCAAGTCATCAAGCTCCATGTCATTCCTAGCCATGGCTTATTTAATAATTTTAGCTTCATTTGTTCTTTCCCTAGCATTGAATATCATGTCTAAGATTTTATTGTTATTAGCCCCATATTTGCCTTGGATTTTTCTTTTGATTTCCTAGGTTGTCAAAGTATCCCTATGCTTAAATTCGTCATCACTTATGACTCCATGGGTAGTGGGATATGAAAGGTCTATAAGCATAGTTCCAAGAAGCTGTTCAATCCTTGCAATTATGTCTTTATCATCATCTAGGAGCATTTCCACATTATTATGCCAATAACTTAGATTATGAACCTTATTCACCATAATTCCTAGGATTACACTTAAGTGTCCCAAATTGATGGTCTTAAAGTTTGGGATCTATTTATTTACATGAATGTTAATAAGTTGTTCCATTTTATCTTTTGAGGCTTGCAATTGGGTGAATAGGTTGTTAATGCACACTGCCCCTCTAATGCACTTTGCCTCAGCTTCATCATTTTGAGTGATTTAAACATGTCATTAAATGACCCATCAATAATTTTGGTCATTTCATCAAGAATTGATAGAACTAACTATGTCTATAAGTTTTCCTTTTCTCTTTCCAAATTTAAGAACCTCTACTTCAAGCCTTAGACTCTAGCTTTAACCTATGTAGACTGGGCCTTAATTATAAATTCCACATCCTCTTCATGAATGGTTGCCTCACCAAGTTATTGTCCCCCCATATGGGTTAATCCCACAAAGGGTTCTACCCTTTGAAAGATGAATTCATCTATTCCAAACATAGCTATCCTTATTATAATCCTTTCCAATCTAGCTATTTTAGGGTTGAATTAGATGGTTGTGACTGGATTTTTAAATTGGGAAGGTTCTAGAACCTCCACACCTGAGCTATTAAATACTCCTAGAGCATCCATATTCTTAATTTTTGGTCCTTAAATGTCCACAATTATCCTTTCTTCCTACTCTTTCACCATAACCCTTATCCATGGCTTCATGTCATCTTGAATATGAATGTCAGCAACTCTTTTCATAACTCATGAATGGGAAAGAAAGGGAATCTTTTATAGTTTCCCATAAATGAACTAATTAGGAATGGTTGGTCCATGAATAGGTAATTCATCACTAAATAAATTTACCTCAATTTTGGGGTGAGGGATGATCAACCTTGGTATTTTCCTTGGTCCCACAAGAACCAATGCTAACTCTTCTTTCCTTTTCTCTATGGATGTCATAGGGAATAACTCTTTTATTTTATCTTCCTTAAACTCATTTTCCTTGTTTGAGTGATAGGCCTCTATAAGTTCCTTGAGGGCACCCTCAAGTGTTTTTTATAGATCCAAGGCAATCATGTCTATATACTAAACTGGAGAAAGTGGCCTTTGGGGTAGTTTTGAAGGTGGGGGACCCTCTACAATCCTTTATTATAATTTACTTTATCTAACCTTCTCTTTTCCATGGCCTTTTGGATCTTATCTTTGCTCAAGTTACTCTTATGGATGGGGTTGTGGATGTTCTACCTAGGGCTATTATTTGGATATCCCAGATGGTCTTGGTAGAAAGTGATATTGTAAAGGATGTATTTTCCATCTTTCCTAAGATGGCTTGTCATATTTGATTAAACTATGTTCAAGCTTGATGTTGTGGCCTTGGATCTTATCCAACACTTCTTAATAATTCTTAGCCTTGATGTAGATGGTGTCATGAACACCAATTTGATGTACATACTTAGGCTATGGGAGCTTCTTATCCTTCAAGTGGTTGGCCACTATACCCTTAGGATCCCACATTTTAAGTTCATCTAGTTGAAAACCAAATGAATCCTAGTGTCTAGCCATGTTCTCAATCTATTTCCAGTCCTGAAGTGTGGTCTTTCTAATGATCATAAATAAGGGGTGGAGAAGACCCTTATTTTATTTACAAGTGTCATCAATTCCAAGTAGTTATGTGGAAGCCATTTATTGCTTGTCTAGCTTGCTAGGAACATATACTAGTAACCTACAAGGTTGGGACATAATCCCCTCGATCTTGATGATTATGCAGTCAGTATACTACCAGATGTCACCCATAAACTCAATACAATTCTTGATTAGGGGGTATAACTTAGGTATAGAAACACCTATGATGGCCTCAACTATGGATAGATAAATTTAGTCACAAATGAACTACATGTAGTTCCTATATTTGAAAATATGCAATTTGGAGTAATGGTGTGAAATAATGGATTTGTTATTTGGGCACTAATTCCTAATCCTTGGGAAATTAATAGAGGATATGAGGGAATCTAGTAGGTATGAAATCATGCATAACTATCTTAGATGTCTTCCTTTTTATAGCATTGAATTTCTTGATGAGGAATACACTGATTAAGTATCTGACTAGAGGGGTGAATTTCTCATCCACTATGAAGTACACATATGGGACCCAGAGTTTATTCACATAGATGGTTTAAGGGGAACCAAAATCTTAGTTCAATAGGTCATTATTACCATAATTCCCTCCTTGTATTGGATGATAGATATCTTTCCCTCAAATTCTCTAAATACATGGGGTTCTTAATGTAACCAAGGTCTTAGGACAGACTCTAGGTCACACTTGGAGGTCCACTCCTTGATTTTTGATAAATCTACATGGGGAGAAAGAAGCTTGTAATACCCCTCAAATTATATAGGAGAAACATATTCTACCATTTTCATGTTTCCTTCCCTAATAATCCACTCATTATAAATTCAACAATCAATAAAAATAGGGGCAAGGAATCAATGCAATGCAGTACCTCAAGTGTTGCCATAGCATAGTGGGATCCTTCCATCTAAATAATGACTAAGTCATAATATCTCCATATCACTATAGCAATATTTTATTCTTATTTTGTGATTATATTTAATTCTTTGATCATGAAAAAGATCTCATACTAATTTTTCACATCTGGAGAATTCAAGGATATAGTATCCATTTTAGTATCTTTAAAGATCTGGCCTTCATTATCCATTGATAAGTACAACTTGGTCTCCTCCTTAAGTTTATATCTATGAGATACCATTGTATTTATTCCTACAAATTATTTATATTAGTATCAAATGATCTTTGTGAAATCTCTTTTGCACTCAAAACATAATTCAGCGCTCTTTTGATCAAATGGTGACCAAATGAATACAATTGAGTCACTTTTATGCAAGGTTTAGGGTTTGGATCTTTAATGTTAGAATATATCCAAGCTTTGGCTTATAGTGCCTTAGATTTGATTTGAACCTTTGCCTTTATACCTTTTTATTTTTGAGCCCATGAGATCTTTTATATTATCCTTTTCTACTTATATGATGCCTACATAACATCAATTTGGGTCTTTCATATAATTTTTTGTTAATGCCTTTTGAGAAGTAGCCATTGGCATTTAAAAGTGCATCTCTCATTTCACTCCATTATATCAAAATATAGGATTAGTGTAAGCTGATGATTATAATCAAGGCCTTTTCCTATGATTGGCTCCTTTTATTTTAAACTTGATGGTAGTTATACTTGGCATCTTTGGGTGCCTTCCTCATGCTTCAAATCTTATGTCAGTCCTTTGTTGAATGAGCATTGGCCACATGGTGAGCTCATGGGCCTTTGAAAATTCATGATTGCCTTTGTGATATTGGATCAAAATATAGTGATAAAGTGCAAACCATTAGATCATCTTGTTAGCTTGGCCTTGAATGCACTTTCACCATATATCAAGTTCATGGGCACCTTCATGTCATTTGATCAAAACATAGTGATAAAGCTCATGGCATTGATCTACATAGATGCTCAAACATTATGTTATCACATTATTAAGATAGAAACTTAGGCTTAAGTCCCTTAGGTTAATGTTTATTTTCTTTATTAAGTATGAAATAAACCTTAGGCTAAGGAGTTTATGCCTAAGTTTTCTAACTTATATGCAATGAGTCCATGGCCTAAATATTCTAGGCCAATGTTTATACCATGTTTAGTAACACAATGTGAATATTGGTCTATAATATGTATGATATGGCTTAAACCCAAGAGGATCAACATGGCACATTGGTCCAATAACATATAGGATTTTATTGTATTGAAAAAACACATTAAAACCTCTAGCTAGATGCATTTAGTCTAAATTTTATGCTATAAGGACTCTTTTTTAGAAATAAGACTTAATATAAGTCTATAATTTAAGGTTCATGATGTTTGAATAAAATGTCATGGGGACCTTAAAGTATAGACTTAGAATAGGTTCATTTTGCATACTTATATTATAAGACCATTTCCACATTTTGCAATTTGAAGACTTCTAGTGTTTGAGAATTTTTTGAGCACTTACCTTAGCCTATAAATCCATTTCCAAGCCTTCTAGAAAGATTTGGGAGTGCATTTTGACCCTAAGCATAATAATTCATCAATTTAAATTTTATGGTCTCATGAACATCAAATACATCCTTTAGAACATCAAATCATGATTATGTAAATGTCAATTTTAAGCTCATCAAATTATTATGACCTAGTGTGAGAATGCCACTTGGCACATCTATAGGGCCTCCCAAGATTTTAGAATTAATTCGCTCTACTAGATCAAAATCCATGATGAAGCATCAACCATTGATCATGATCTAAGATCTTGCTTATGATTAGCTATCTCTATCAGGTGAGACCTATTTATCTTTGGTTATCAAATTCAAGAGTGTCATGTGTCGATCATTTGGGCCTTCCATAGTATTTTGACTTTTAACTATGTCTCACACCATCTGATCGAGTCTTCTTGAGAAAATGAGAGGCATTGATGATGATCTAAGGTCTTGAATGTGATTGGTCTAATGGGTTATATGTGATATTCTATTAGTTTTCCTCATGTCATCTAATCAAAGGGTGATAAGAAGCATAAACTATTAGATAATTTGAGATGCATGTTATTTAAGCCATAGTTTGGGATTTTCTCACTCCTTTGGATCGAAGGCTATGATAAAGTGAAGGATGTTAGATCTTACAAGATGCAAGGAAGTTAAGTTAGGGTCATAGAGATAAATACTTAGGTTAAGGTGCTAAAACTAAGGTCATGATTGTAGTAATAAAAACATCAAGGTATTATAATTAAAACCTTAGGCTAAGGCGTAAACAAAGGGCCAAGTTAATATAAAAGTGGACTCAAGAAACTAGAATTTAGGCTAAGATGTTAAAACTAAGATCTCCTTTAGCATTTAACAAATACATCAGGGCCTTAGGGTTGAAATTTTAGGTTATGTTAGAAAACATTAAAATGACCCTACAAAATTAAGGTTAGGTATACAAAGAACTTTTTTAAAGGGAAAAGTAATAGATGGGAACAAGGACTTTAGACTAAGTTTTAGTTATTTTAATAAACATGATTAAACTTAGAACATGAATTTTATGCTTAGGTCCAAAAATGAAATTTCAAAATATTCTCATTGGTTTGGTTCTATTAAGACCAACATACCCCCATTTTTTTGCTTTTTCTAAAAGGGGACCCTTGTGAATGTTTCAAAACATATGTGTTTTGGATTGAATTTGAAAGGGTTATTCTCTCTTGAAATTTAAAGGCAACTCAATTAAATGACATGAGCCTTAGTATATCTAGTTGTGATTATGTTTTATGGACTAATGTTGATAATGATTGTCTTTGAGGTGATTAGTCAAAATTTCTATGGAGAAAGATAGGTTTCCTAAGTAGTAAACCCTAGGGGTTCAAATTCAAACATCCATAAGAAAAGTTTAGTGGGAAATTATATTTCCTTTCAGTTATAGAAACCCTAAGTCTAACTTTATATTAAGATTAGATTATTTTTGTAAACATGACCAAACATTAATATAAAATCAAGACTTGGACATTTTATTTTCCCCTTTAAAACTCAAGAGCCCTTTTGGATTAACTAGGTTTTTATTAAGGTTTAAATATCTTGGTGTTCACAAGCATGAACCAAATTTTAAAGGTTAAAACCTTAGTCTAAACCTTTATACATAACAGTCCTTAACTTAAAGCTCATAAAATTTTGTAGATCTAATGCCTTGTGTTTAATGATATATTTTGATCCAACGGTGTGAACCAAAGCCAACACCAAAAGGTAGACCAATCACTATCAAGCACTCAGATTATGATCCAATGGTCCTCATTACCTTAGGGACCTTAATTTGATGGCATGCATTGACCCCAAATCCCCAAGAATTCTTAAGATCATAATGTGTGGCACTCTGTCATTGGGCCAAATTAATTCCATTATCTTAAATTTGACAAACTCACTCCCATCATTCAAAGCCTAAGTAAAGGGGGCATTTCTAAAGACCCTTCCAAAGGAATTCCTAAAATTTTTACATAGAAAGACTTATCATAAAAGGCCTTAACCTAATTTAGTTTGTGTTTCTTAACATAAAATGACTTTAAGAACATATTTTTAAAGTCTAAGTTTATATAGTCATGGAACTGATTAAAAGGTGTGTATCTTACAGAATCAATAGTGATTGCTCACTCACTAGATTTGATCCAATATAGTGTCAAGCACAAAGACTTTTCAAAAGGATTTATGAGCTTGACACATGGCCTACCCATGGCTAGAGTAACTGATAGAGGTACATAGAGCCCCATGAGGAGGATGCATGGTATCTTACCAGTTAAAGGATGAAAATTTTATGGGACCCACTTTATAAAGGTACTCAATTAAATGACTTAGAATTTTTAAAAATCAATGTTGATCACTCACCCACTAGATTTGATCTAATGGCGTGTGGATCTTGAAGACTTTTCAAAGGTCTCACAAAATATTGACACATGGCTAACGCATGGTTGAGATAACAACTGGTAATAATAAGTAACATGGGTAAGATTTGTTGGGGTGTCAAGTGGCATAGACATGAACTTAAAGATCAAGGGACTAATAAGAACATAAGAAATTGGATTTTGATTATCAGATCAAAATAAAGAAATATTTTGAAAGCCAATGGCTAGTCTCCAACTAGCATTTATGAAAATTGCCTCGAAAGGCACAAAGCCATGCCACATAGGCTCCACATAAGCATGGAGAATCAAACTCAAATATCTCATAAGCTCAAAAGAGAAGAGGGAATGATAATAAGATACCATCAAATTTAAGGCACATATAAGATTAAGAAACTAGATATCTCCACCATTAAAGCTCAAAAACCTAAGCCCTATATAAAGAAGACCTACGTCAGCTCAATTAGTCATAAAGTAATCAGAATAACACAACTAAACCTTAAATAAAGTGCCCTATCAAACCTTTGGTGACCTTGAAAATATAATTTGGTGTCATAAATGGAAATAGGTAAGAAATAAATGAATATCAAAGTATAAATTTATCTAACTTCATACATTGAGGGAGGGATCTTCAAAGACATAGAGCTGGACCTGATAGCCCTAAACATGCATGGAATTAGGAATTGGTCAAAGTTACTCTTTTTTGTGGATTAATTTTAGATAATTTACCAAGAGTAAAAGATAAATGCCTTTATGCATCAGAGATATAATGACCTAGTCTTAATTTAATTGATAGGCTTCCACCATGCTCTAGCTAAACTAGAGGTAATGCATTGTACCGACCTCCTTACTCCCATTTTGTTGATTTTAGAATAGGTAAAGAATGGATAATTCAAGAGGAAATAAATAATAAGGTTTCATGCATCTCCCCTATGTCCTTTGAAACTTATTTTAAGTTCCCCTTGACTTATATTGATCTCCCATCCTTGAGAGAGTGACCAAACAACCAAGACCTAGATTCAGTCCTCACACCTTGGTTAATTAAAGGCTCCCATGTTTTTAGGTCCCTTGATGGTGGGATTATTATTTTCTAATTTAGGGAGGGTGTTAGGATAGATATGACCTTACTGAATCGAGCCTTTGGTTCCCCCTCCACCTCTTATATAAGTAAGGTCTGGGCATCTTATGTCCACAGCATGTTGGATCATAACTTAACCCCTCCTATTAGAGACCTAATAAGATTTTTATTGGCTACATAATTCACATCCATCAAGAGAAGGACCTCCAAATAATTTCATATGATGTCTTATCTGTTGGACTCACTTTTGGCCTCTGTAGATTTCCCTAGCATCTAAAATTGGTCCCCTGATGGTAGAACCACTATTTCTCATCACTACTCTAAATTGCATATATTCAAATATAGGAACCACATGAAATTTATATATGATGGATTTTTCACAACTATCTATGAGTCAATCACTAGTGTCCCTATGCCAAGACTCTACCCTCTAATAAAAAGGCAAGTAGAAGCCATAGGGGATGTACGGTTCTATTTAGATTGCATTGTAATAAGAATAGAAGGACTCATGATTCAACCCTACCAATTTCTCATTCATGTCCTTGGTAAGATTTTAGAGCAAGATATTACCTATAAAATCATCCAAGGTGTGGATGGGATATGCAAGAAAAATAAGAAGGCTCAGGTCCACCCCTTTCCACTAGACATTGGCAAGATTGTGATCAAGGATTGGAAGAAACTAGACATTATGGTGATCCACATAAATTTTTTTGATTTATAGCTAGATGACCTTAAGATGTGGGACCCTAATAATATAGTGACCAGAAACATATTAGATAAAAAGGTCTCAAGTATTGAATACAAAGATCAACCAGGCATGTGAGATGGTATCTATACAAAGGCAAAGAACTTTAAAGAAGTCCTATCTAGAATCAAAGGCTACAATATCTAGTTGGAGCATAGGCTAGTCAGAGACAATAAACCCTCAAGATAGAGATGTAAATTACATCCCTTACATTATCACTTGTTTTTAAGACCATCTGATACTTCTCATCAAGAACCACCTATTGGAGGATAATATTTTGAGCCTTAATGAGTAGAATTGATAAAGCAATCCTAGGTTGGGCAACCTGAGGATATAAAAGGAAAGGGTAAAGTTGTGGTTAAAGAGATAAAGGTAGAACATAGACCTATAAATGGTCCTTAACCCCACATATTCCCACAAAGGCCTCCTTCCCTAGTGGAAATCATTTACATGATTACCCAAAAGGCAGGAGAAATAGTGGAGAGTGCCCTTGTTGACATTAAAACATCCTATAGTTATGATAAGGAGGAGGATCCATTTAATATAGAAAGTAAGGATTTAACTCCACTGGATGGAGGAAAAAGACAAGAAAAATTGGCCTTGGTTCCCATGACACCTAAAAAAAAGCATAGGTTAACCTTCACTCACCTTACTAGTGAAGTTAACCTCTTTAGTGATGAGAACCCTATTTATGGACTAGCCATTCCTAATTGGTTTGTTTATGGTAAATTAAAAAAAAAAATCCATCTCTCTCTCCATCATGGGCCTTATCCTAAGTTGGAATAGATGTGTAGGATATTTTCAAGCCATGGATCTAGGACATTGTAAATAGACAAGTAGAGAGAAGGATCCAAATCCTTCATATCAAAGAGAGCTAGGGGATTGACACCCCAAAGGCCTCTAGGTGTTCAAATGTAGAAGTTCTTAAGTAGCCAAAATTCAATGAGTCTAACACAATAATGTATTTTAATCTAGAAACATTAGGTTTTGAGAGAATAGTGACAAAAAAAGGCCACCATTAGCACTGAGGAGTTCACCTTTCAAAAGGTGGAACCTTTATTGGGCTTAACTCCTACTCAAGGGTAGGTAGCAAGAGAACATCCCATCCATCAAGAGGATGTGGCTAGTTTAGTGGTGGCACAATCAATAATGACCTTGTCTAGAATCTAAGGAATAAAGTAAAGGATCCTAAACTTAGAGAAGGAGAAATAAGATTTGGAGGGTCAAGTCCTACTCTTAATTCTTGTGGACATACTACAAATGTTGAATAAATCTTTGGTAGATACATTTGAGAATTTAAAGAACATAAATCTTAGATTAAGTGATTTAAACCATTAAGATTATATGTAACAAGCCTTAATCACCCAATGGTAGGATTTTCAAGCTTAGATGATACAACTCAATAAGATGCATAGAACAATGTAGGCCCTAGAATTTAAGATCATCAAGCTTAGACATTTAGATATCCTCATGGTAGGTTTGATGGGTAAGAAAGAAGATTTGATCACCTAGTATAGTAATGTTGATTGTTTCATCAAGGAAGACCAGAACCTGGTAACCAGAATGGCAAAACTTTTGGGGAGCCTATTAAACATCCCTTCTCAAATCACTACTATGGACCTAATCAATGATTGAGAATTCAAGTAGAGAGTTGGTGTCCACATCTAGGGCATTAAGGACAATCAAGGCCATTCAACCAAAGATAATCAAAAGATCTTTGACACCATCCTTACTTTAGGGAAGTAAACCATGGAAGCATAATGTATCAGGTAACTCATGGCTAAGGCTAAGTAAGAATTCAACATGTTGGTAGATCAAGAGGAGGATTGTCTAATGAAGCCTATAGTGGATTTTGAGCTAATCAAAGAGCAATACACCAAGGTGAAGGACTTACTTAGATAGGGCTAATCAATGGACCCACTACCAATGTAATTTGTAAAAGAATATCCCTTTATAACAAATTTATGCTAGCCTATTAGAATAAATGGTTTGCTTTTGTCAATTTTGATGTAGTAGGTCATATACATTGTAATATTTGTATTAAGGATAGTTCTCCTTATCCTACATATGGATATTTTGAGAAAGTTAACTACTAAACCACCTATGTTTCCTATAAATAGGTAGGAGTTTACCATTTTGAGAGGGGGATCTTTTGAGAAATTTTATACCAGAAGCATTTAATATAACTAAGGAATTCTAAAAAGATTGTCTTTATATTTGGTTAAATGTTAATGTTGTCTCTCAATTGCATGCTGTTGTCTTAAGTTTGAATGATTCTCCATACTTTTAGTCACATTATCAATCATAGGGTTGTTGATTTGTGCTAATGTTAGATTAACTATAAATATCTCAAGTATACTTCATTTTATTTTGCTCTATATTTAGATGCGCTTAGGCTATTTAGACCATAATAGAAAACATTTAAAGTAAACTTGGTTATTAATTATGATTTATATATTTCCTCTAAATTTTTCCTAATTTGTGATGTAATCTGAGTTTATGTTATTTTATAACATAAATTGGTTCATGTGTGGTCAAAGTAATTAGAATTTTGTCATAATATTTGAGATGAGAATTTGCAATCACATTTCCTTTCTACCTTACCCTTCCCTTCTCTTATTTTTTAATCAAGACTCACTTTAGTTTAAATATCATTGTTAATATTCATTTAGATTAGTCTATAAATCATCAAATTCACAAGGTTCTAAAGATTTAGGCCCTGGTGGCTCCCAACCACTAAACTAAACAAATATTATGGATAGTTCCCATACTCTACTTCTATTCCACCACAGACATCACTGAATTATTACAAACTACAACTCATGCCTTGGATTTTTGAATCCTAAAATGATAAGTGTTCATCAACATTGAAGATCACCTATGGTACATTTAGAATCATGAATAGGAGTAAGCTTCGTTGGTGCTAGAAGGAGGGCCATGAATCTTTAAAGATCCTTGCTCATTTTGGTGTATTTTGGTCAAAGATCACTATATATTTTACACGTTTGTGTTTCTTTTAGCATAAATTATGTAAAGATTGGTGACCTTCATGGTTTTATACTAGTCTTTGGGTTTACTCAAACAAAGATTGATATTGTTTGAATACATATGATTAATTCTAGTAAATACAACTTTTGGTGCTAATAATTCATTAGTATTTGAAATTAGAATGGCTTATTCTAGTTAAAATTGATAGTTATTTGTCAATAAAAAGTTTGTTTAAGTCATAATTTGCAAATAATGGTCATCTTTGCATAATTATGCACATCTTTGAGATTGTTTAGTCAAATATTGATGTTATTTATCCTCTTACAAGCAAATCCTTGCAAAATAAGCTTATTATACAAGTTGATTTTTGATTATCTATGAATATCTAACTTTACTCATCATATTTCAAATAGGATCCTTAATCATCAAGCTAGAATTTCCAAGGATCAGGACCAAATCACATTTAGAGACTAAAGAACCTTTTCTCAAGCTAGAAACTCATAGGAAAACTAGGAAGGATAGAGGAAGGCATATACATTCTAAGTCTCTACCATCTTCACCCTTGTAAAGGATTCTTGTGTTTGATCTTCATATAAATATGGTATGGCTTAGATGTTCCCTCATCAATATACCAAGTGTGGTTCATGACTTACAATGTAATCCTAAAAAATATTTGCCAATATTTAGTCTAACTAGTATTGCAACTATAGAGGAACATGTTAAATATTTCAAAGCTACATTAATATTGTTAAACATTATTCGTAAAGATGTAGCATGTATGTTGTTCACATTTACATTAAAATATGTTGAATATGAATGGTTCATTAATTTGCCTAATAGTTGTATTACCTCATGGAACAACTTTGACACTATTTTTATTGATTAATTTGGAAAGATCATAAGCCCTTGTGTCATATCTCACCAATTTACAACCACTAAGAGGGATGAAAGTGAACCAATTATATCCTTTAATGCTAGGTTATAAAAGATGTTTATTTAAACCATAGATCCCTACAAACCTAATGAAGATTAATATTTAGAGGTTTGCAAAGATGATATTGACCCCATGACTTCTATATTTTTATAAAGAGCTATCCCAGTTATCATCACATTGGCTCAAGTGTATTCTAAAGTAGTGGTTATTAATGACCAAATGTAGCCCCAAGGACATATGGCTTATTCTATCCCAAATGTTATTAATCAAATGCTTGGATTAAACCTTTTACCAAATAATAACCAAAATAATCTAACATTAAACTAATTCCCTACTTTCAATGTATTATCTACTAGCCATGCTACCCCTAATTAGAACCTAGGTTTCTTGAGCTATCAAGCTACCAATGGATCTCATATCAATGACTAGAAGGCTTTAGTGCCTATCAATGGTATTAACAATAGCCAAGGTTAAAATTATGAGACTCCAAAGAATGAGAATGAATATATATTATAAATGGTCTAAAAGATTAGCATGGACTTATTTAAATTACACAATCAAGTTGGTAATGCTAATGATAACCCTAGAAGGAGCTGCACTTTCCAAAAGTTTAACAAGTTTAGAAATAGATTTTAGAATGATAGTTTCTAAAATAATAAAGCAAATGAGCCTTCCTCTAGAAAAATAACTATGGATATCAACCTCATTGATTTTACCTTACTAGGATACTATAGGTGCATGCTACCTCCAAGCATGGTGAGTTTGACTGCATTGAATTTTGTAAAGCCTTTGAAGCTTTTCAAGAAGAACTTGACACATTTGAAATGGTTCCAAACAAAGATGTTGATGTAGGTCATTTTGAATCTAGACCATATAACCAAGTTCATATGGTATAAACTTTTCAATCCCCTTTTTAAGAAGATAATGAGCCTGAGGATATCCTTAAAGAGATTTAAGCATTACAATAGTTCTTGATGACATATCTTCTAATAAATAGGGAGCAAAAATAGCCATTGACCACTTCTACTCCACTTAACAACTATGGGACCCCTCCAGACATTGTATCAATGAATAATCTTGAACCACCCAAAGGAAGCTCTTCCAAACCTATTGCCGATCTTTCAAGTAAAACTAGTTACAATATTATGGAAGATATGAAAAAGTTAAACCCAACATCACTCTACATGAGCTAACTCAGATCACAAAACAAAGAGACTTACTCTTGGAATCCTTATCTAAGAATCTTGGCAAGCCCTTTAAGAGCGATAGTGAAAATGTAACTATGCAAGAAACCAAAATAGAGTCCCCACCCTTCTTGCTTATAGTTAAGATATTTTGGAATAATATCCATAATTGTCTTTTAGATTTTGGAGCCTCAACCAACATCATGCCTACTTGGATATGTGAATAACTTGGGTTAACACCAATCATGTCTGATAGGGTGGTTACTTAATTGGATAACTCCATAGTCAAGGTCATGGGGGAACTACTAAATGTGCATATTCATCTAGCCAGTGAACCTAGGGTTCTATAATTTATTGACATACAAGGGGTATATATTCCTAATGCTTATAGATTTCTCTTGAGTAGATAATGTACTAAGGCCTTAAATTATTACATGTCTATTGATTTCTCACACTTGTGGCTACCTTAAAAAAGTGTGCTAAATTAGATAAGAGTAGAAAGGGAACCCATAATGAAACACATGATAAAAAAAATACAATGATGTCAATGAAAGGGTAAACTTCCTAGATTATGATCTAAGAGTTTTCACTTTATAAACTATAAAGGAACCTAGTTCCAAGAGCTCTCCTCTAATGCCTAGCCTATGGAAGTTATATGTTGATGTTGCTAAATGCAAATTAGGATTAGGGGCTAGTATTGTATTGATAGATCTTGTAAAAAAACAATAGCATGCATCTTATAGGTTAAAATTACCCTACACCAATAATTTAGTTGAGTATGAGGCTCTCATCCTAGGATAACAACTTTGTATCAAGCATAGGGTCAATGAGCTACTTGTTTATGGAGATTTCAAACTTATAGATAATCAAGTAAGGAGTAAGTACTATTGTAAGCTATCTTACCTTAAGAGGTACAAATTTAGAGTTTGGGACTTGGTGGAATATTTTGATGCTTTCAATATCTTATCTATCCCCCAGGAATAAAATAAAGTTGTTGATGAGCTTTCCTCTACTGTAGCTAACCTCATGCCTAATCATGATTCTTAGAACCTCAATATTGAGCTCGTACCATGTCCCTTAGTCCCTGAAAACATAAATAACTTCAAAGTTTATAATGATGATCAATAAATTATGTATTTCTTGACTGATTTTGGATCCTTTAAAGCTCACATTATTGATGAATTTGATGAAACTTTTCCTAAGAGGGAACTTAATGGTAAAATCATCCAACTAAGTGATAATAAGATACCTAAAGGGATGTTCTCATTAGAAAGTCTATTTGATCTTGAAAAGATTTATAAATCACCTAAGTAACCCAAGGTAAGTGGTAAGGACTATCATGCAACAAACCTTGGCCCACATGATTATCCCCAAATGGTGAATATAGGGAAGTCTTGTACATAAATGGAAAATATAAAAGCTAGAGAGTTCCTTATAGAGTAAAAAGATGTAATTAATTGGTCTTATGAAGATCTAAAATATTTAACCCAAGGGTTATTACTTATAATATATCTCTCAAGGAGGGTTACAAACCATTTAGATAGAAACAAAGACTAGTTAACCTTGTTTTAGAACCCATGATCTTTAAGGAGGTCAAGAAACTACTAGATGAAAGGATTTTGTTTCCTATTAGGCATTCCACTTGTGTTGAAAATTTGGTCCCAATCAAAAAAAATAGTGGGGAAATAAGATTACACATAGATATCAAAAATATGAATAGAGCATCTAAAAAAAATACCCCTTTCCTTCTTTGGACCATGTTATCCAAGCTATTTTAGGATCTACCATGATGTCCTTTTTGGATGGATTTTTTTAGATATAACTAGGTGCTTATTTCTCTAGAAGACATGATGAAAATAGATTTTAATACTAAATGGGGAACAAATGCATACAAGAGATTGCCTTTTGGATTAATTAATATAGGGGAAACTTTTTAGAGGGCCATGGACCATGCTTTCCAAGGTCTAGTGGGAAAATGCATCATCATATATATAGATGATCTCGTAGTATTCTCTAAGAATAGAGAAGAACATTTCATGAATTTGAGACAAATATTTGATAGATGTAAGAAGTATGGTGTATTTCATAACCCCAAGAAAAACATATTCTGTCACTGAAGGAAAATTGTTGGGGTATGTCATTACCAAATATGGGATCTCCATAGATCCTGATAGAATGGAGGCCATTTCTAAAATTGGGCTACACAAAAAATGAAAAGAACTAAAGTCATTCTCTGGCAAGATTAACTTTGTGAGGAAGTTCATTTCAGGATTTGCTAAGATTTTCAAACCTTTGAATGATATACTTAAGAAATATGTTATAATTTCTTGGAATGAAGAATCCAAGAAATCGTTTGCTGACATTAAAAAAGCAATCATTCAAGCCACTGTCTTAATAAGTCTTCAATTTTTAATGGAATTTTTCTTGTATTCATTTGCTTCTGACCATGCCATGGCTTCTATATTAACTAAAAAGTTTGATGGGAATGACCACCCTATAGCCTTTATGAGCACCAACTTCAAAAATGCAAAGGTGAATTATTCCATCATTGATAAGTAATCATATGCCTTGGTAAAGGTAATAAAAAAGTTTAGACATTACCTCTTTAGAAACAAGATGCATGTCATTTTACCTGACCCAACCACAAAGCTTATGTTGAGTTAGAATGAGCTTGGGAAACAAGAAGCAAGTGGATGGAAATCTTACAAGAGTATGATATGGAGATGAAAATTTTCAAATTACTAAAATGTCAAGTCTTAGTTTAGATGATTGCCAATATTAATCCCAAGCTCCATGTCATGTAAGTGAATCAAAAAAAATTGAACCTAATACATGGTATGATTATTTAATTCATATTCTTATTAGAGGTAGTTGTCCCCTAGGACTCATCAAATAATAAAAGAGATCTTTAAGGCTCAAATCATCCCATTACCTCATTAACTATGAAGTCTTTTATAGGAAAAACTTTCAAGGAATATACTTAAGATGTGTGTCAAAAGAAGAGGCCTCTAATATCATGTCTACTTTCCATGAAAAGTTGGGTAGTAGACATCCTTCAAGGAGAACCATTGCCCATAATACTCTCAGGGCTGGGTATTATTGGCCCACCCTTTTCAAAGATGCTCACAAACATGTGAGGGAGTGTCATTCAAGCTAGATATTTAGCACAATATTTAAAGGCAGTCATGCCTTTACAACCTATGATGGTGGACAAGCCTTTTACACAATGGGGATTAGACTTTGTAGGAGTAATCAACCCTAATTATTTCAAAGGTCATAAATATGTCCTAACTACTATGGAATACTACACTAGGTGGACTAAGGTAGTAGCCACTAAGTAATGTAGAACAAAAGAGGTGATTAATTTCTTTGAGGAAAATATTTTCACTAGATTTGGAACCCCATTTTCCTTAGTTTATGATAATGGATCTACCTTCATATCTATTGAAATGAACAAATGGACTTATGATAATGGCATCTCTTTTAAGTTTGCCTCCAAACAATATCCTTAGGGAAATGGTATTTTTGAATCTACAAATAAAAACCTGATGAAGGCCATCAAAAAAGATGTTGAAGATAAACCCATAATATGGAATAAACTCCTTAATTTTTCATTATGGGTAGATAGAATCAGGATCAAACAAGCTCTAAAGGCTTTAATATTTTTGTTAGTATATTGTCAGGATCCTATCTTTCCCATCACCTTGAAATTTCCTACATTTACATCCATGCAAGAATACATGGAGGATATCCAAGAACTCACTAATTCTAGGTTATTGGACATCATTATAATGGAAGATGCCATGGAAAAGGAATTTTTAGGCTTCAGTAGGCACTAATCAACCATGAAAATATGGTTTGATAAAAGGTCCAAAGTGAAGGTGTTTATGTAGGGAGACCTTTCCCTCCTCTATGACAAGGCATCAGAGCCTAAATACAAACATGGCAAGTTCAATCCCTTATGGATTGGCCCATACCAAATTGTATAAATCTTAGGCAGCAACACTTTCAAATTGAAGGATCTTCAAAGAGTAGAATTTAATTTTCCAACAAATGGGAAACACCTCAACCATTAATTTACTACTACCCCAATAGGGGTCTTCATGGAATAAATTTGTAAGATTGTTAAGGTTAGAGTAGGTAGGCTAGTTAGTTTCCTTTCTTTCTTTGTTTTTCATTGTTGGGCTTATATATATTTGTTTACTTGTGTTTTCCTATTTTTTTTGTTTGTTTGTTTGTGTTTCATGTTTTCTACTTGGTGGTGTTTCTTGGTTTCAGTAAAGTCTCATATATTATGTTTATTTATAATTTCTCAAAAGGTGTGAGTATGAATCTTACAAAAGTGAACATGAGGTGGTGATAAAGCATCATGATGCAACCAAGGGCACTAGCATAGATAGGTATAAGAGCTAAATATCCCATAAATATTTAAACCTTATTATGAATCAAAGATGGGTTTTAAGAATAATCATATGTGGATAATGTGAATTCAATTTGTTAATTCACATTCATGCTTACACTTAAAACACATTTTTGTCTAGGATTAAAGTTTCAACTAAAGGAGAGTGTCCTAAGGCTAGGACATTTGACCAAATCCTTAAACCTAGCTATCTTGGCTCCCAAACTTTGTTAAAAACAAAAAGAAAGAATTAATGATAAATCAAAATATACAAAATTAGAGGTGATTCAAACAATCTCCATCAGGGCTATGGATGCCTGGCTGGTAGTGGAACCAAAGGTATCTCTATCAAGGATATGAACACCTATCTAATAGTAGAACAATGCTCAAGCCTTCCCTAAATTAAGATCAATTATTCCTAACATAATATTTAAATATGATCAAAGTCAAATGCAATGGCCAAAAGGATATGAACTTGGATGTTTCCTAAAGTCTCATGACAAATAGTAAGCGGAATCAAAACACACACTTCATGTTTTTGTTTTAATATCTAAGTTCAAATTTTACACATAAGAGGCTTATTGCAACTGAAAATCAACTCAGGAGATGGTATATGTCAAAATGGGATTAAAAAACTTATGGATAATTCTAAACCAAAGCCCTAAGTTCCAACATATTGCTATGTTCCTCATGTGAGTTTCCATTTGTTGAGACAAACATACCCCCATTTTTTATACTTTTGCTAAAAGGGGAACCTTGTGAATGTTTAAAAAACATTTATGTTCTAAATTGAATGTGAAAGGGTTATTCTCTCTTGAAATTTAAAGGTAATTCAATTAAAAGACATGAGCCTCAGTGTATCTAGTTGTGATTATGTTTTATGGACTAATGTTTCTAATGATTGTCTTTGAGGTGATTAGTTTTAGGTTCTATGGAGAAAGATAGTGTTCCTAAGCAGTAAACCCTATGGGTTTGAATTTAAATGTCCATGGGATAAGTTTAGTGGGAAATTCTATTTCTTTTTTGTTATATAAACCCTAAGTATAAGTTTATATTAAGATTTTATTATGTTTTTAAAAATGACCAAACATTAATATAAAATCAAGACTTGTACCTTTTATTTTCCCTTCTAAAACCCAAGAGCCCATTTAGATATAATAGGTTTTTATTAAGGTTTAAATATCTTGGTGTTTGCAAGCACAAACAAATTTTTAAAGGTTAAAACCTTAGTCTAAACCTTTATACATATCAGGCCTTAACTTAAAGCTCATGCACTATTTTAGATCTGATGCCTCATGTTCAATCAAGTATTTTGATCCAATGGTGTGAACCAAAGACAACACCAAAAGGGAGACCAATCTATCAAGCACTTGGATTATCATCTAGTGGTCCTCGCTAACTTGAGGGCCTTAATCCAATGACGTGTATTGACCCTAAAGCCCCAAAAATTCTTGATAGCCTAATTAATGGCACACATTAATTAGGATGAATCAATTCCATTATCTTAAATTTGACAAGCTCATTCCTATCATTTAACATCCATGAGGATGTATTTGATGTTATCGAACCTACCAAATTTAACCTAGATAAATTTTCAAAGCCGAAAAAAAGGGGGTATTTCTAAAGACCCTTTTAAAGGAATTCCTAACATTTTTACATAGAAATACTTAGCATAAAAATCCTTAACCTAAGTTAATTTATGTTTCTTAACAGAAAATGACTTTTGAAACATTGTCTTAAGTCTAAGTTTATATAAGCATGGAACTGATTAAAAGGTGTGCATCTTCCAAAATCAATGGTGATCGCTCACCCACTGGATTTGATCCAATAGAGCATCAATACTAAAGACTTTTCCAAAGGTTTAGTGAGCTCAACACATGGCCTACCCATGGCCAGGGTAATTGATAGAGGTATATAGAGCTTCTTGAGGAGGATGCATGGTAGCTTGCCAGTTAAAGGATAAAAATATGATGGAAACCACTTTAAAAAGGCACTCAATTAAATGACTTGGAATTTTTTAAAATTAATAGTGATTGATCACCCACTATATTTGATCTAATTGTGTGGTGAGCCTAAATACTTTTTAAAGGCCCTGCAAGCTTGACACATGGCTAATGCATGGCCAAGATAGCAACTGGCAAGAATAAGAAACATGGGTAAGATTTGCTAGAGTACCAAGTGGCATAGCCATGAACTTAAAGATCAATGGACCAATAAGAACATAGGAACCTATATTTGGATTATTGAATAAAAACAAATAAAGATTTTTAAATCCAACAACTAGTTTCCAACTAGCATTTATGAAAATTGCTATGAAAGACATAGAGCCATGCCACATAGGCTCCATGTAAGCATGAAGAATAAAAATCAAAGATCTCCTAATACTTAAAGATTAGAGGGCATGATAATAAGGTTAAATAAAATCTAAGGCATGTATAATATTAAGAAACTAGATATTTCCACCATTAAAGCTCAAAAACCTTAAGTCCTCTATAAAGAAGACCCAAGTTAGCTCAATTGGTCGCAAAGCAATTAGAATAGTGTAATTTAAACTTGAATAAAATTCACTATAAAAATTTTGGTGACCTTGAAAATATAATTTAGTGTCATCAATGGTGGTGGGCAGGCAACAAATGAAGATGGAAGCAAAACTTTATCTAACTTTAGATAGTGAGGGAAGGATCTTCAAAGACATAGAGTTGGACTTGATAGCCTTAAACATGCATGGAATTAAGAACTGGTCTAAGTTATTCTTACTTATGGAAAAATTTTATCTAATTTCTTAGGAGGAAAAGAGGAATACCCATGTGCATCATAGATGTAATGACCTAGTCTTAATTTAGTTGGTAGGCCTCCACCATGCTATAACCAAACTAGAGGTAATACATTTTATCGACCTCCTTATTCCCATTTTTATTGATTATAGAATAGATAAATAATGGATCATTTAATAGGTAAGTACTAATAATGTTTCATGCATCACCCCTATGGCATTCAAAACTTATTATAAGCTCCCCTTACCTCATATTGATCTCCCATCCTTAAGAGAGTGGACAAACACCCAAGACATAGATTCAGTCCTCACACCTTGGTTAATCCAAGGCTCCCATGTTTGTAAGTCCCTTGATGGTCAGATTCTTATTTTATGATTCATGGAGGGTGTTAGGATAGCTATGACCTTACTAAATCAAGCCATTTGTTCCCCCTCTACCTCTTATGTAAGTAAGGTTTGGGTATCTTATGTCCACTACATTTTGGGGTAGAACTTAACCCCTCCTATTAGAGACCTAATAATATTTTTCTTAGCCAAATATTTCACATCTATCAATAGAAGGACCTCTAAATAATTTCATATGATGTCTTATCTCTTGGAATCACTTTTGGCCTCTGTAGATTTCCCTAGCATCTGAAATTGGTCCCCTAATGGTAGAACCACTATTTCTCATCACTACTCTAAATTGCATATATTCAAATATAGGAACCACATGTAGTTTATCTATGATGGTGTTTTCCAAACTATCTATGATGAAATCACCAGTGTCCCTATGCAAACACTCTACCCTCTAATCAAAAGGCAAGTAGAAGCCATGGGGGATGTATGTTTCTATTCATATTGCACTGCAATAAGAATAAAAGGAATCATGATTTAGCCCTACCAATTTCTCATTCATGTCCTTAGTAATATTTTAGAGTAAGAGATTACCTATAAAATAATTCAAGGTGTGGATGGGATATATAATAAAAATAATAAGGCTCAAGTCCACCCCTTTCCACTGGATGTTGTCAGGATTATGATCAAGGACTGGAAGCAACTGAAAATTATGGTGATCTATAGATTTTTTATTTATTTATAGCTAGATGAGCTTAATATGTGGGACCCCAATAATATATTGACCAACCACATTTGAGATAAAATTGTTCCAAATATTGAATACAAACATCAACCAAGCATGGGAGATGGTATCTATATAAAGGCAAAGAACTTTGAAGAGGTCCTATCCAGGATCAAAGGCTACAATATCTAGTTGGAGCATTAGATGATCAAAGATAATAAACCCTTAAGAGAGAGATGTAGATTGCATCCCTTGAATTATCACTTGTTACTAGGACCATATAGGATTGGTCATCAGGATCTACTTGTTGGAGGACAATATTTTGAGCATCAATGAGTAAAATTGATAAGTCAATCCCAAGTTGGAAAACCTAAAGATATAAAAGGAAAGATTAAAGCTATGGTTAAAGATATAAAGATAGAACAAAAACGTAGTGAGGGTCCTCAACCCCACACATCCCCATAGATGCCTCTTTTCCAAGTGGAAATCATTAGCATGATTACCCTAGAGGTAGGAAAAATAGTGGAGAGTGCCTTTCTTAACATTGCAACATCATATGGTTTTGATAGGAAGGAGGATCCCTATAATACAATAAGTAAGGATTTTACCCCATTATATGGAGGAAAGAGATAAGCATAGTTGGCCTTTGTGCCCCTAGCACCTAAAAAAAAGCTTAGGTTAACCTTCACACACCCTACTAGTGAAGTTTACCTATTCAGTTATGAGAACCCTATTTATGGATCAACTATTCTTGATTGGTTTATTTATGGGAAATTATAAAAAATCCCATCTCTCTCCATCATGGGCCTTAACCTGAGTTGGCATATATGTGAAGGATAATGTCAAGACATGGATCCAGGATAGTGTAAATAGATAAGCAAAGAGAAGGATCCAAATCCTTCATAACACAGAGAGCTAGGGGATTAACACTCTAGGGGCCTCTAGGAGTTCAAATGTAGAATTTATCGAGTAGCCAAAATTTAAGGAGTCTAACACAAAAATGTATTTCAATCTAAAAAAATCAATTTTTGAGAGAATAGTGACAAAGAAGGCCACCATTGGCACTAAGGAGTTCACCTTTCAAAAGGTGGAACCTTTTATGGGATTAAATCTTATTCAAGGGTAAGTACCAGAACATACCATCCATCAGGAATATGTGGCTAGTTTAATGGTGACACAATCAATAATGACCTTGGATAGAATCCAGATAATGAAGCAAAGGATCCTCAACTTGGAGAAGGAGAAATAGGATTTGAAGGCTCAAGTCATATTCTCAATTCCTGAGGACATATTACAAGTGTTGAGTAAATATTTTTTGGATACATTTAATAATTTAAAGAATGTCAAGCTTATATTAAGTGATTTAAACCATCAAGCTAAGATGGCACAAGCCTTAATCACCCAATGGTAGGATTCTCAAGATTAGATGATATAACTCATCAAGATGCATAGGACAAAATAGGCCCTAGACTTCAACATCATAAAGCTTAGACATTTAGATATCCTCATGGTAGTTTTGATGGATAAGAAAGAATATTTGATCACCTGGTGAAGTAATGTTGACAAATTAATTAAGGAAGGCAATAACCTGGTAACCAAAATGGAGAAAATTTTAGGGAGCCTGTTGAATAACCCTTCTCAAACCACTACTATGGACCTGATCAGTGTTGGAGAATTCAAGTAGAGAGTTAGTGTCCACATCCAGGGCATTAAGGATAATCAAGGCCATTCTAAAAAAGATAATCAAAAGATCCTTGAAACCATCTTTATTTTATGGAAGCAAATCATGGAAGCATAATGTATCGAGGAAATCATGGCTAAGGCTGATCAAGATTTCAACATGTTGGTAGATCAAGAGGAGGATTGTCTAATGAATCTTGTAGTGGATTTTGAGTTAATCAAAGACCAATACACCAAGGTGAAGGACTTCCTTAGATAGGGTTAATCAAGGAGCCCACTACCAATGTAATTTGTAAAATAATATCCCTTTGTAACAAATATATGCTAGGCTATAAGCATATATGATTTTATTTTGTCAATTTTGATGTAGTAGGTCATATACAGTGTAATCTTTGTATTAAGGACATTTTTCATTATCCTACATGTGGATATTTTGAGAAAGTTAACTAGTGAACCACCTATGTTTCCTATAAATAGGTAGGGGGTTACAATTTTGAGAGGGGGAGCTTTTAAGCAATTGTATACCAAGAGAATTTAATATAACTAAGGAATTCTAGAAAGATTGTCTTTATAGTTTGTTAAATATCAATGATGTCTCTCAATTACATGTTGTTGTCTTAATTTTGAATGATTCTCCATACTTGGAGTCACATTCTCTATCATAGGGTTGTTGATTTGTGCTAATGTTAGATTAACTATAAATATCTCAAGTATACTTCATTTTATTTTGCTCTACATTTGGATGTGCTTAGGCTATTTAGACCACAGTAGTAAATTTTTAAATTAAAACTGGTTATTACTTATGATTTATATATTTCCTCCAATTTTTTTGATTTGTGATGTAATTTGAGTTCATTCTATTTTATAACATAAATTGGTTCATGTGTGCTAAAATTAATTAGAATTTTGTCATAATATTTGAGATGAGAATTTGTAATCATGTTTCCTTTCTACCTTACCCTTCACTTTTCTTATTTTTTTTATCAAGACTCACTTTAGTTTAAATATCATTGTTAATATTTATTTAGATTAGTTTTTAAATCATCAAATTAAAAATATCCAAAGATTCAGACCTTAGTGGCTCCCAACCACTAAAATAAACAAATATTATGGACAATTTCCATACTCTTCTTCTATTCCACCATAGACATCATCGAATTATCATAAACTACAACTCATGCCTTAGATTTTTGAATCCTAAAATGAGAAGTGTTCATCTACACTAAAGAGCACCTATGCTATATTTATAAGCATCAATAGGTTCCTACCAAGATTCAAATATAAACTAAGGGCTTTGGCAAAGGGTTTTGAAACATGAAATTATCAAGGAGAGATACCATAGAACTTGCAATTAAAGCAATAAAGGTCATTTATTATCAATGTTAATCCAAATTAAATCCAAAATAAAACCAAGTAAGCCTACCTTCAATAGAGTGGATGATCTTCAAATTTTATAAATGATCCTATCATGCTAAATTTTCATGTTCAAACTCTAGGGTTTTTTTAGGGTCCTAATTCAAAGAAAATGGGGGGTATGTTGGCCCTAAAAATGACAACTTAGGGGGAAACAAATAAATATGTTATAACCTAGAGACTCTAATTTAGATAAATAGTTAGTTCATCCACTTTATTTGATCAAAACCTTCACTGAGACTAGATTATGGTTGAAACAAACCTTGCATTTATAGCCTTAGGGTCAAACACTAGGACATAACCATATTATTTGTGTACTTTGATTCCAATTATTGTTTACCATGGAGTTTAAGAAAAAAATTCTAATATTTTAGTTCCTTGATCACTAATACTTGACTTGTAGCATGTATGGGTATTCATTAGGCACCATGTTTTCAACTTAAGGAAGGCTTGGGCATTACACTAGTTCTAGTCAAGCATTCATATCCCTGATAGAGATGCCTTTGGCTCTACTCATAGCCTTTTCCCACTACTAGATAGGTTTTCATAGCCCTAATGGAGATTACTAGAATCACCTATGTCTGAAAGCTTTTGATTTTGCATTGTATGCTTATTTTTTGTATTTTCTTAGATATTTATACTTTCAGCAAGGTTGGGAACTAGGGTAGCTAGGTCTTAGGATTTGGTCAAGTGTTTGATTTTTTGGAAAATCACCTATGGATAAAACTTTAGTCCAATAAAGGATGTTGATTAAGTTTTAGTATGCGTATACCATGATATTTTGAGTTTTTACCCTACAATTGCAAGTATTCTTAGAATCGTCTTAAGGTCAGGATGATGGTTAGGTTCTCATGTAATTATTAGCCTTTATATTAATATTTAACAATTTATCCATGTTATAACATTATGCTTTATATTCTAGAACCATGGTCATCCTATGCATGGGGTTCCATACTTACATTTCCAAAATTTGGGAACTTTCAAGCCAATGCCATAACTTTGAGTTCAGGATTATCCAAGAGGACTTATTAGAATCAAGGAATAAAGTAACAAGAAAAAAACACACAATAAAAAGTGGGAAAGAGAGACAACAAAGGAAAATAAATAAATATATACATGATTATGTACAAATAGGGGATAAGAAGGAAATAAATAAAAGGAAACTAGCTAGCCTACCTACTCTAAATCTAACCATCTTATAGTTTACTCCATGAAGACCTCCAGAGTAGTAACAAATAAGTAGTGCTTGAGGTATCACCCACTAGTGGGAAATGTAAACTTTTCTCCTTATAGATCTCTAAGATTGAAGGTGTTCTTCTCCACTATTTCTCTAATCTGGTATGGTCCAATCCACAGTGGTGTGAATTTACCATGCTTTATCCCAAAGGTGAACCAAGTCTCCCTATCTAAACACCTTGATCTTGGACCTTTTATCAAACCATCTCTTGACTATGATTTGATGCCTACTAAAATTAGCAAAGTCTTTATCCCTCACATCTTCCAGTTGACTGATGTCTACTAATTTAGAGTTGGCAAGCTCTTATCTTTATTCCATATATTCCTACATAAATATAATTGTAGGTAATTTAAGAGTAATAGAAAATATGGGTTCTTAAGCATACACCAATATAAATAGTGAAGCTCTTAAGGATTTTTTGATTCTTATCCTATCAACCCATAGATAAAACTTAAGGATCTTATGGCAAATCATAGGTTTATCTGCATCAGACTTCTTATTTTCCTTCATTAAGTTCTTAATTATATATTTTAAAAATCCATTCCATCAGTGATAATGGTTGGATGCAAACTTGAGAGTGATGACATTATCATATTCCCATTCAATTGTATCTATATAAATGAATGCAGACTCATTCTCACACACTAGAGAGACGTTCCAAACCTAGTACAAATATTTTCTTCTATGAAATTGACCACTTCTTTAGTCTTGCATTATTTAGTGGCTATAGATTCAGTCCACCTTAAACAATAGTCCATGATAATAGGGACATACTTGTGACCTTTAGATGAGTTAGGGTTAATTACCCCAACAAAGTCTAACCCCCATTGAGCAAAGGGTTTGTCAATCATGACTGGTTATAGAGGTATTGTTACCTTTGGCTCCTTGGTGCTAAATATTTAACTTGAATGATATCCCCTCACATGTGTATGATCATCCTTAAAAATAGTTGGCCAAAATTAGTGATCTCTAAGAATTTTATGGGCTATGGTCTTCCTAGATAGATGCCCACTACCCAGCTTTTCATGAAAGGTGCTCATGATTTGGGTGTCTTCTTCTTGTGAGACACATCTCAAATAAATACCTTCAAAATTTGTCATATACAAAATCTCATTCTTGATCAAATAGTGTGTTTCCTTCAATCTTATGGCCTTCTTTTTTTCCTTAGGTAATCCTACAGGACAAGTACCATTAATTAGTAAATATATAATTGAATCATACCATTAACTAGATTGAAAGTTTTATTGCTCTACTTGCATTATACATAGCCTAGGGTTAGTATTAACAATCATCTAGATCAAACCTTGGCACCTTACCAATTTTGTTGTTTTCATTTCCAAGTCATATTCTTGTAAAACTAACATCCACTTACCTCTCCATTATACAATTTCATTCTAACTTAACATATATTTGGTGTTAGGGTTAGGTAAGATAGCATGTACCTTATTTCTAAAGATATAATGCTTGAATTTATTAACTACTTTAACTAATGCATATGCCTATTTATCAATCAATGAATAATTTAACTTAGCATTCTTAAAATTAATGCTTATAAAAGAAATTAGGTGGTCACACACTTCAATTTTTTTAGTTAACACTATAGCCATAGTGTGGTCAAATGTAAAGGAATAGAGGTAAAAATCCTTTTGAAAAGTTAGGACTTATGAGGACTAGATCCTAGCTAATGGCATCCTTGATATCCTTGAATTCCTTTATAGAATCTTCATTCCATGTGACCTTGACATCCTACTTTAGCATGTCATTCAGTGGCTTAGCAATATATGCAAAACTATAAATAAAGTTTCTTACAAAATTTATCTTACTAAATAATGACTTTAGCTCTTTTTTACTATTTGGAGGTTCTATTCTAGATATGGCCTCTAATCTTTTAGGATCTATAGAGATCCCATCTTTGATTATAACATGACCAAATAATTTCCCTTCAATCACACAAAAGATACTCATCTTAGGGTTTAAGTCAATGCCATACCTTCTGAATCTTTCAAAAACTTGTTGTAAATGCATAAAGTGATCTTCCCTATTTTTAGAAAAAACTATTAGATCATCCATATAAATAATGATTCACTTACTTGTCAGGCTTTGGAAGGCATGGTCCATATCTCTTTCGAAGGTAGTTTCTACATTGATTATTCTAAAGGTCATTTTATTATAAGCAAAGGTTCCCCACTCGGTGGTGAAAGTTGTCTTCATCCTATCCTCTCTGTCGACCAACACCTAGTTGTAACCTAAAAATCCATCAATAAAAAACATCATAGCTAAAACTAAAATAGTTTGAATTACATGGTCTAATGAAAGAAGGGGATAGTTATCCTTTTTTGATGCTTTATTCAAGTTCCTAAAGTAAATACAAAGTCTAATCTCACCATTATTCTTCCTAATTGGCACTGAATTAGCTACCTAGGTGGAATTCTTGATGGGGAAGACTATCCTAGCATTTAGTAATATTTTGGCCTTCTTGAAGATCATGGGTTTTAAGATAAGGTTTACAGGACTTTGATTCTACCTGAGTGGTTTATATATTTCTTTAAGGGGTATACTATGTGTGGTGAACCTTGGATAAAATATATTTAAGTCATCATAGGACCATGTTATAACATCCCAATATTGGGTATGGATCTATTTGGCTTTCTTATTTTCAATGTTTTTGTAAGCCTTTCAACATATACCAATCGAGGTTGATCATAAAAGCCAAAATCAACAACATTATAATCTTTCCCACTTACTTTGGGAACCTTAGAAACCTTACTCAGTTTGTCATGATCAAACAGTCTTTCTAAAGCAATAATTCCCTTGGGGATCTTATTGTTATTCAACTAAATGACTTTACCACCAAATTTGTCCTTTTTAGAGGTACTTTCATCAGTCTCATCAATGATATAAGTATCAAATTATCCATAATTTATCATGAAATCCAATATCAATTGATCATCATTGAATAATTGGAAATGGTTAACATTATCAAGAACTAAAGGATAAAGAATTAGCTCAATGTTGAAATTAAGGGAATCTTGGTTGGACATGAGGTTGGATGCAATAGATACCAAATCATCATCAGCTTGGTTTTCTCTACTTAGGATGGAAATGATGTCAAAGGCATCAAAGGATTTAGTCATATCCCAAACCCTAAACTTATACCTTTTTAGGTATGAGAGATTACATTGGTATTTGATTCATACTTGATTGACCACTAGTTCTAAATACCCATCAACTAGTAGTTATTTGACTTTGTTTTTTATAACAAATTGTAAGCCTAGGATAAGGGCCTTATACTCAACAAGATTGTTAGTACAAGGTAATTTGAGCCTATAAGAATCATGGTAATTTATATTAGTGGGTTGAGTTAAAACAATACCAACACCTAATCCAACATTATACCTAGCACCATGAAAATACAACTTCCATAGTGTAGGTAAACCATGAGCACCCTTGGGATCACATACCTTATTAGTATTTAGGGTGAAAACCCCTAAGTCTAATTCTATTATGTTTACCCTCTCATTCATATCATTGTACTTAGTTATCATATGTTTCATTTTTGATTCTCTCTCAACCCTAATTTGATTGGGGACTCCCTTCCAAAGTAGCAACAGATGTGAGCAATTTGTGGACATACAATCATTTAAAGCCTTGGTCAATTACCTAATCAATAATATTATATAAACATTAGGTATATTAACACCCTGAATATCAATGAATTACTACACCATAGGCTCAAAATCTAGTTAAATGTGAACATTTAAAAGCTCCCCAATTACCCAAACTCTAGATTTGTGTAATTGGGTAACAACCCTATCAGACTTAATGAGAGTTAGGAAAATTTGTTTGTATATACCTATAGGCATCATATTGGTATATGTTCCTAAATCTAATAATAAATTATGTAACTTTTTACCAAACATCTTGACAGTGAGCAAGAAAGGAGATTCAGCCTTGGCCTTATGCACAGTCACATTGGCATGATCAGTCAGTGGTGGATTGTTGGATTTATTTGATAATGATTATAGTAGAAGGTACCTTTTATTTTTAATATGAATGTGTCCATACAAAGTGATATTAACTTTTATCTTTTTCATGTCCTCAACTATGTTATAACTAGTCTTAGAAGAACAAGGAATTTCAATCCTGGGTTTAGAAGTACTCCCTTTAGGTGGCTCAAGATTATTTCTTGAATAAGTGTTTAGAGGAGTTTCAAAATTATTTGGAGGTGTTGAATTAGTCAAATTCTACCTCTAATCCCTATTCCTCAAGGGATAAGTCTTATTCAAAAACTATTGAAAGGCTTGGATATCCTTAAGGATCTCATAAGGTTCATTTTCCTCTTAAAAGGGGAGATCAAAGGTGTCCACCATGAAGGTTTGATCAAATTAATTAGATCCAGAGGTACCTACACTGATATCCTTATTAGGTACCACTTAAAATGTATCCAAATCCTCTTGGAAAGCCTAAAAGGCTTTGTAAAATTTTATATAATCAATTTCCCCATACTTAGCTATGTAATGCACCCTATGATAATTAGGTAATGCAATATCAATGAGGTTAATGTCCATAGTCTTCTTTTCAAAAGATAGCTCATTATTCCTATAATTATAAAAACTATCATTTTGAAATCTATTATTTTTCCTATTATACCTATGAAATGAGAAGTTTTTACCTAAACTTTTAATAGTATTTCTAACTTGTTTTTGCAAATGAAGAAAATCAATGCTTAACTTTTGGACCATTTTTAAAATAGATTCATTCTAATTTTTAGGAGTTTTAGAATTGTGTGCCTAGTTATTGTTAGCAGATGGTACCAAATATCTTTGATCACCTATATTGAATCCATTAGTAGGATGATTTATGAATCTTAAATTTTGATTTGGACCTACATCACTCAATGGTAATTGAGTTAGGTTTGGGAGTTGGTTTAATCTTAGGATATTTTGGTTATTTTTTGGGAATAAGTTCATCATAGGCATTTATGGGTTAATGTTTGACACAAAATATGTCATTTTCCCTTGGGGTTACATTTGATCATTGATGGTTACTACTTTAGCATAGGCTCTAGCTAATGAAGTTATGGCTAGCATGGATCTTTTCAAAAACATAGAGGTCATGGGATCCACTACATCCTTGTAAATCTCTAGAGATAAGACATCATCAAGATTATAAGGGTCTATGGTTCTACTAAACACTTTTTGAAATCTACTATTGAAAGACATAATTGTCTCACTTTCATATTTTCTAATGGTGGTGAATTTATGATAGATAACACAAGGACTAACAATATTACCAAATTGATCTATGAATGCATTATTGAAATCATCCCATCTTGTGATGTGATTATTAGGTAAGTTCAAAAACCATTCATAAGAAACATATTTAAATGTAAAGGGGAATAAGTTGTAAGCACATCCTCATGCATAACATTTAGCAACCTTAAAGCTACTTTAAAATATTTTATATGTTCTTCAGGAGTTACTATACCCGTTAGACTAAATATAGGTAAGTAATTTTTAGGGTTATGTGGGAGGTCACGCACAACACCTAGTACATTGATGGAACACTCTCTAAACCAATCCATACTTAGATGAAAATTAAAGGTACAAGTACCTTGAATAGGTGAAGTTGACAAAGATTTGGATCTCTCACATCTACCTTTGTCATGTCTGGCTTTTCTGTAGACCTCAAACTCAAGCAAAGGTTCCCTAGTCTCTAAGTGTGATCTTGTTCTAATCTTGGGCAATTATAGATTTGAAATTTGAATATCCTACCTAAAATATGATGTATCAAGTTATCTTTTATAAATAATAAGATTTAGACCTACATATTGAGCTTATTTTACAAAGGTGGTATGAAAAATTACAAAGGACATTGATCTGTGATTGAATTAGTTGAAAGATGCATTCAACCACATAAATATGCTCTATATTTATAATTATAAGCTTAAAGGAACTTAGATCTACAAAAGATATTCCCATCTAGGTTCAAAACAAGCCATCTTAACCTTAGATAATATGGATTTTCAAAGCTAAAGCTAAATTTACCAAAAACAAGCATCAACGCCCAAAAAACTTCAAAGGAAGGACAAAGATGCACTATAAACAACAAATATCAATGATGTTTACACTTATAAGGAAATAATTCACTCAAAAACACAAAGATATACTAATCTTTAGATAAAATACATTAAGATCATAAAAGATTCAAATAATTTGGCCCTCCTTCTAGCACCAACGATGGATTTTCCTATTGATGCTTCTAAATTAACAATAGGTTTTCTTAGTTTTTAAAGAACACTTTTTATAATTTAGAAAATTTAAGGCATGAGTTGTAGGTTTTGGCAATCTAGTTGCCTGTGGTGAAATAGCAGTTGAGTAAGATAAACTGTTCCATATTATTTATATAATTTGGTGGTTGGGAGCCACCTTGGTCCATTCTTCATGAATAGTAGAGAATATATATTAATACTTAGTGAATTATGTTCCAAATTTAAGGTATATATTAATCTAGGTGGATATTTATAATGAAGTTAAATCTAAAGTGATCTTGGTGTAAAAAAGAGTAGAGAGAAGGGTAAGGTAGAAAAGAAAAGAGTGATTACTAATTTTAGCCTTAAACATTATGACAAAGCATCGATTTCAATTGAATATGCATTCAAAACAATATATACTATTAAATAGCCTAAGATCAAATTCCACTATATACTAGGCCAATTTCAAAGGATAGTGTGAAGAATCATAAATTCTTCCTTAAAGATTTATTACTATTATCAAATAGCTGATGAACATCTAAAAATAGAGTAAAATAAAAATGAAGCAAAACTAAAGATCTTTTAGCTAATCTAGCATGTTGCATAGATTATAAACCTTGTGATTACAAGGGTACAACTCAAAATTCTAAGACACCATTTAAATTGAAGACCTTAACTAGCAATTGAGAGAAAATCTAAAATGATAATTAACACATCAAATATGGATAATCCTTATAGAATTCCTTTTATTATATTAATTGCTTCAAATTTTATAAATTTTCTCAAAAATCCCTCCACTTTACAATTGGTAATACATGAATTTATAGAAAGATCAGACAATATATTGATCAATTACAAAATACAGGTGTAAAATGTTAAGGAAAATTGTCCTTACAAGTTATAAAATACATGTGCTTTTCATAATCATACTGACCTAGAGGAAAATATGCTTAAAAACTAGCATATTCCTTTACGATGGAATATTCTATTTCAAAAGTTACAAAACTCTACAAAATAGAATACTGCTAAATTTGCTAGTGGGGCCACTAATTGTCATTACTAGAGGATGCTCATGGCTTTAACAGGTTTCTCATCAACTAGATCTAGACCCACAGTAGGCTTCATGATACACTCCTCCTCTTGATCTACGAAGTCATCAAGGTCCCTGTCATTCCTGGCTATGGCTTATTTAATACTCCTAGCTTCATTATTCTTTCCCTGACATTGAATATCATGTCTAAGATTTTACTATTATTAACCCCAAATTTGCCTTGGATTTTTCCTTTGATTTGTTGGGTTACCAAAGTATCCTTTTGCTTAAATTCTTCATCACTTATGATTCCAAGGGTATTGGGTTTTGCAAAGTCTATAAACATAGTATCAAGAAGCTACTCAATCCTTCTAATTAGCTCCATATCATCATCTAGGAGCTTTTCCACATTATTATGCCAAGCACTTAGATTCTAAACTTTATCCACCATAATTCCCAGGATTGCACTTAAGTGTCCCAAACTAATGGTCTTAAAGTTTGGGATATTTTTCTTTGGTTGAACATTGAGAAGTTTGGTCATTTTGTCTTCTAACGCTTGCCATTTGGTGACCAACATCTTGGCCAATGCACATTTCCCCTCTAATGCACTCTGCCTCAGCTTCATTATTTTGAGTGCTTCAAATATGTCATAAAATGACTCATCAAGCATTTTGGTCATTACCTTAGGCATTGATAGAACTACCTGTGTCCCCAACTTTTCCTTTTCTCTTTCCAAATTTAATATCCTCTAGTTCAAGCCTTGGACTCTAGCTTTAGCCTATGTAGACTGGGCCTCAATTAGACTTTCCAAATCCTCTTCATGAATGGTTGCCTCACAAAGCTACTAGCCCCCCTCAAGGGTTAATCCCATAAATGGTTCGACCCTTTGAAAGGTAAATTCCTCTATTATAACCATAGATATCCTTATTTTAATACTTTCTAATCTAGTTATTTTAGTGTTGAATTAGATAGTAGTGACTAGTTTTTTGAATTGGGGAGGTTTTGGTACCTCCAAACTTGAGCTACTAAATTATTTCTAAGCATCCATATTATTATTTTCTGGTCCTTAAGCTACAACAATTCTTATTTATTCCTTATCTTTCACCATAGGCCTAATACATGGCTTCATTCATCTTGAATCTTAATGTCATAAACTCTTGTCATAGCCCATGAATGGGAAAAATATGGAATCTTTTTTAGTTTCCCATAAATGAACCAGTTAGGATTGACTAGTCCATGAGTATGGAATTCATCATTTAACAAATTTACCTCACTTGTGAGGTGAGGTATGATCAACCTTTATCTTTTCCTTTGTCCCACAAGAACCAATGCTAACTCTACTTTCCTCTTTTTTGTGGATGTCACAGGGACCAACTCTTTTTTTTATCTTTCTCAGGATCTTTTTCCCTGTCTGTGTCATAGGCCTCTACAAGTTCCTTGAGGTCACCCTCAAGTGTTTCTTTTGGATCCAAGGCAATCGTGTCTATATATTAAACTGGGGAAGGTTGTGTTTGGGTCAGTGTTGAAGGTGATGCCCTTGTCTAGGAATTTATTCTAATTTATTTTCTCCAACCTTCTCTTTTCCATGGACTTATGGAATTTGTCTTTTCTCAAGTTTCTCTTATGGCTAGGGTTATGGTTGTTCTACCTAGGGTTATTCTTGAACTATCCCAAATGGTTATAGTAGTAAGTGATATTGAAAAGGATGCATTTTCCATCTTTTCCTAGATGGCTTGTCATCCTTGATTAACCTTTGTTAAAGCTTGATGTTGTGGCCTTAGATCCTAACCAACAATTCTTTATAATTCTTAACCTTGATGTAAATGGTGTCATGAACACTAAGTTGATGTACATACTTAGGCTTTAGGAGCTTCTTTTACTTCAAGTTTTTATCCACTGTACCCTTCGGATCCCACATCTTAAGTTCATCTAGTTGATAACTAAATGAATCTCGATGTCTAGCCATGATCTTAATCTATTTCCAATCTTAAAGTGTAGTCTTTCCAATGATTAGAGGGAAGGGGTGGAGAATAAAAAATTCCATCAATTCCATGTTGGAACTATGAAAAAACTTCTTGTTTGACCAACTTGCAAGGAACATATACTAGAAACTTGCAAGGTTCAGACATGATCCCCTTGATCCTAATGACTATGTAGTTAGGGTAGTACCAAATGTCACCCATTAATTGAATATACTTCTTGAGTATGGGGTGGAACCTAGGCATAGAAACACTTGTGATGGCCTCAACTATGGTTGGATAAATTCAATCACAAATGAATTGGATGTGGTTCTTATATTTGAAAATGTACAATTTGGAGTAATGGTGTGAAATAATGGCTTTGATATTTAGGGACCAATTCCTAATCCTTGGGAAAGTAATAGAGGATAAGAGGGCATTTATTAGGTATGAAATCATGCAAAACTACTTAGATGTCTTCCTTTTTATAGAATTAAATTTCTTGATGAGGAAGACATTGATTAAGTCTTCGACTGGAGGGGTGAATTTCTCTTCCACCATGAAGTGCATGTATGGGACCAAAATTTTATTCATATAGGTGGTTTAAGGGACACCAAAAGCTTAGTTAAATAGGGTCATTATTACCCTAATTCCCTCCCTAAATTGGATAATAGATATTTTTCCCTCAAATTATCTAAAGACATCGGGTCCTTGATGTAACCAAGGTCTTAGGGCAGAGTCTAGGTCATGCTTGGAGGTCCACTCCCTAATTTTGGATAAATCTACATGGGGATTAGAAAGATTGTAATACCCTTAAATTGTTATGGGAAAAACATATGCTACCATTTTTTATTTTCCTTCCCTAATGATCTACTCATTATCAATTTTGTATTCAACAAAAATAGGGGCAAGGATATTGATGTAATGCAATATCATGCATTTTTTCGTAGCATGGTGGATCCCTACAATCTGAATAATGAAAAAGTCCTAATATCTTTGGCTCGCTATAACAATCCTTTGTTCTTATTTTGTTATTATATTCAATTCTTAGATCATTAAAAAGATCTCAAACCAGTTCCTCATGCTTAGAGAATTCAAGGCTATAGTATATAATTTGGTATCTTTGAAGATTCAACTTGTATTATTCATTGATAAGTATAGCTTGGTATCCTCCTTCATTTAATTCTTACAAGCTACCATTATCTCTATTCTTAAGAATTGTTTATACTGGTATCAAATGATCTTTATGAAAGCTCTCTTACACTCAAAACATAATTTGTCTCTCTTTTGATCTAATGGTGACCAAATGAATATAATTGAATTGCTTTTATGCAAGGTTTAGGGTTTGGAGCTTTATTGACAAAATATATCCAAGATTTGGCTTATATGTGTCTTGGATTTGATTTAGACCTTTGCCTTTATACCTTTGCATTTTTGATCCTACAATATCTTTTATTTTGTCATTTTATACTTGCGTGATGCCTACATGGCATCGGTCTGGGTCTTTTGCAACATTTTTTGCAAATGCATTTTGAGAACTAGTCATTGACATTTAAGAGTGCCTCTTTCATTTCACTCTATTGGATCAAAATCTAGGATTAGTATGAGTCATTGATTATAATCTAGGTCCTTGCCTATGATTAGCTCCTTTTATTACAAACCCCATAGTAGATACACTTTGCATCATTGGGTGCCTTCCCCATGCTTTGAATCTTATGTCATCCCTTTGTTGAATGTGTATTGGCCATGTAACAAGCTCATGGGCATTTGAAAATTCATGAGTGACTTTGCACCATTGGATTAGAATTTAGAAATAAATCATGAACCATTGGATCATACTATTAGTTTGGCCTTTAATGCACTTTTACCACCCATTGAGATTTTGGGTTCTCAGGGCCTTGTTGAAAAGTCTATAGGTGCCTTCACATCATTAAATCAAAACCCAATGACAAAGCATGTGCCATTGATCTATAGAGATGCCCAAACATTAAGTTAGCATATTATTAATACCATGGCTTAGGTTTAATTCCCTTAGGCTAAGGTTTATTTTGCTTATTAAGTATGAAATAAACCTTATGTTAAGGGGTTTATGGCTAAGTTTTTTGATTTATATGCAATTAGGCCATGGCCTAAATATTCTAGGCCAATGTTTATACCATGTTTAATAACACAATGTAAATATTGGTCTATAATATGTATACCAAGACTTATTCCTAATAAGATCAACATGACACAATGGTCCAATAACACATAAAACTTTATTATATCGACAAAACACATTAAAACCTTTAGCTAGATGCATTCAATCTAAATTTTATGCTATAAGGACTCTCTTTTCAAGATAATACTTAGTGTAAGTCTATAATTTAGGGTTCATGATGTTTGAATAAAATGTCATGGGGACCTTAAAGTATAGACTTAGACTAGGTTTATTTTGCATACTTAGATTATAAGACCATTTCCACAATTTGCAATTTGAAGACTTCTAGTGTTTAAACATTTTTTTTGCACTTCCCTTAGCTTTTAAATCCATTTTTTAGCCTTCCATCATGATTTGGGAGTGTATTTTGACCATGAGCATAATAATTCATTAGCTTAAATTTGATGGTCTTATGTATGTCAAATACATCCTCATGAATATCAAATGATGGTCAGATGAATATCAATTTTAATCTCATCAAATTATTATGACCCAATGTGAGAATTCTACTTGGCACGTCGATGAGGCCTCTAAGGATCTTGGACTTAATTTTTTCTACTAGATCAAACTCTGTGATGAAGCATCAACCATCGATCATGACCTAAGAGCTTGCTTGTGATTGGCTATCTCTATCAGGTGAGACCTATGTGTCTTTTATTATTAAATGCAAGGGTGTCATGTGTCAAACATTTAGGCCTTCCATAGTCTTTTGACTTTTCAAATATGTCTCACACTATTTGATTGAGTCTTCATGAGCAAGTGAGAGGTGTTGATCATGATATGAGGGCTTGAATATGATTGGTCTAATGGTATTTATGTAGGATTCTATCATTTTTACTCATGCCATCTGATCAAAGGGATGTAAGAAGTGTGAACCATTAGATCATCTAAGATACACACTATTTAAGCCAAAGGTTGGGCTTTTATCACTCTATTAGATTGAAGGTTGTAATAAAGTGAAGGTCATTGGATCCTACAAGATGTAAGGAAGTTAAGTTAGGGACGTAAAGATAAATACTTAGGTTAAGGTGTTAAGACTAAGGTCTTTATTTTATTAATAAATACATCAGGGTCTTAAAATTAAAACCTTAAGATAAAGCATAAACAAGGGGCCAAGTTAATATAAAAGTGGACTCAAGAAACTAGAACTTAGGCTAAGACATTAAGACTAAGGTCTCATTTAGTATTTAACAAATAGGTTGAGGCCTTAGTGTTCAAATCTTAGGCTATGTTAAGAAACATTAAAAGGACCCTGCAAAACAAAGGTTAGGTATACAAGGAACATTTTTAAAGGTAAAAGTAATAGATGGGACCAGGGAATTTATACTAAGTTTTAGTTATGTTAATAAACATGATTAAACTTAGAGAATGAATTTTATGCTTAGGTCCAAAATTAAATTTCAAAATATTCTTGTCGATTTGGTTTCTACCAAGATTTAAATTTAAACTGAGGGCTTTGGCTAGGGGTTTTGAAACATGAAACTGTCAAGGATAGAGGCCATGGAACCTAAAATAGGAGTAATAAATGCAATTTATTAGTGATTTTAGTCAAAATTAAAGCCAAAACAAAACCAAGTAAGCCTACCTTAAATAGAGTGGATGATCTTCAAATTCTATAAATGATCCTATCATGTTAAATTTTCATGTTCAAACTCCATGGTTTCTCTAGGGTCCTAATTTTCAAAAAATGGGGGGTATGTTTGCGCCAATAGAATTCACCTCACTTATTGACAATTTATAATTTTTAATGTATTCACCCTTTTCTTTTAATAATTTTCCCATAATCAATGCTAACTTCATCATTCTGAGAATGATACAAAAAAATTTATCTCCTTTTCTAAGAATTTAACTACACAAAACCAAATTTGTTGCACCATACATCCCATAATCACCTCTCTCTTATATCCATCCATATCCAATCCATGTTATCTTCTCATATGATCCATCATAATTAATCCATGCAATCAATTAACTTCTATTTTTATGTTTTCATATCAATAATCCCTAATCATTTATTGGTATTTATATTTAATATCCTTCACCTATTGATTGGGATAAATAATATTAAAACATCCATACTTTATCCATCAATAAATCACTAAATCAATTAATCAATCACTTAATCAGTAAATCAATCCATATAATCCAAGCTTGTAACTCTATCATCAGGATAACATTCCCATATTTGTTCCTATGAACCTTGATTCATGGGGCACCTCAAATTTTGTAGTTTATCTCAGGATATATAATTCCCAATCTACTCCTTGAATATATCTTTGCTTTGGGGAAAATAAATCATCATCATAACCAATCACAATGTGCACGAATTAACCTAAGTGGGTTAGTAACCTCCATGGGTCAATGTTACATTACATCATCACTTTACATCTCCTCCCACATGGGGAGAGATATATCTACCCTAATAGCCCCAAATGAATTATGTCCATGGTGTATTATGTAGGTAGTGCTTAGCAACATGGGGTATCTAGGGTCAATTCAATAACCATCATCCATTCAATTCATTTTATCCACATTTTATATTATTATTATTTAATCAAAGTGCTATATATATGGGTCAATGTTACATTACATCATCACTTTACATCTCCTCCCACATGGGGAGAGATATATCTACCCTAATAGCCCCAAATGAATTATGTCCATGGTATATTATGTAGGTAGTGCTTAACAACATGGGGTATCTAGGGTCAATTCAATAACCATCATCCATCCAATTCATTTTATCCACATTTTATATTATTATTATTTAATCAAAGTGCTATATATATATATATATGTATATATATGTATGTATATATATATGCACACACACACACACACACACACACACATATATGTATTTATGTATATATATGTGTGTGTGTGTGTGTGTGTATATATATCTATGTGTGTATATATATATATATATATATCTATGTGTGTGTGTGTATATATATATATATATGTATTTATGTATGTATATGTATATATATATATATATATATATATATATATATATATATATATATATATATATATATATCAATCTTGTCAACTTATATCCACATCAAAAAAATAATATTTTTCATTTTATGAACCACAACTTACCATCATTAGGATATATCATCCCCGCATTCACTCATGTGACCCCTAATTCCTGAGCACCATCTAAGCATGAAATCAATGAATGAGAAATATTCTTTGTCCACCTCACTCTTTAGCAATTATCTACTTGGGGAAAATCATTTAACACAAATTTTAAAATATCTTAGATGCTTTATCAATTACATTAATTAAATTTATTTATGGTATTAATTATAACCATTTCATCCACTTCCCTTCAATAATTTTTACTGTTCATCCACTTTCCCATATGAAAACTTGAGGGGGTATCATCATGTTCATTTTGAGCTACTTAGGGAAATGTTTTCCCCACAATCATCAACACTCTACTTTTTATACTATTCTTAAAAATGGTATTGTGTTGAAACACTATTTAAAAGAGGGGAAAATGTAGACACTTGAATTTCACCTTTTAGTTTCAAAATTCACTAGGACACACTAACCCATCACCATCCCCAATTAAAATTAAAATTAACATCACTTCCCTCCAAAATTCAAATAATTAAGTAATTATTAATTAAATAATTATAATCATGCACATTTATTTTCCTCCAAAACTAATTAAAAATACATATTTTACACCTCACTTAGACATCCTCCATTTGTCTCAACCATGTGTTTACTCATGAAACTAATTCCTCAACTTCTTCCACTACCTTATGAGTCATCTTAGAAAATTTTAACCTCTAAGATGATTTGACCAACTAACTTGAATTGATCTTTCTAACTCACTCAACCAACTCCCCTTTCTTCTCAACCCATTGAATTGGTCATCATCCTCATGGATGAGGATTAATTTCTCACCATTTATTATTTTGATCATTAAAAAAATTTAAATATTCCCCAACTATCTTATTAACCTCTTATAATCCTATGAATTGATGTGCAATCCATCACTTTCAATCATCCATCTTTAATCACATAAAGTTATATCAAATTTTTATTTCAAATCAAATGAAATCAAAGATAGTAAAATTATTTTTCACCCCAAAATGCTTCCCAATTCTATTTACCTTAGAAGGAAGTTGAGAATCCACACTTATCATACAAGAGAAAATCCATATTTGATCATAATGGATAAAATGACAAATAATTATCATTTGTAAGTATTTCTTGTTTATTTATTTCTTTTATGTGTTGTTCTATCTTTGTAGTTAAGTTTATTTTAGATTAGATATCATCATTATATTTCTTATCTAGCTTACATTTTAAAAAATTTACTTATATATTGATATTAAAAACGGAACCATTTCTAACTCCTCCTCATCAATACACTCAAGTAACGTACCAAAGAATGATTTGTGATAAAGGACCATGACTAGAATATCATAATTAGATATGATGATATGAAGGTGTCACTTCTATTTTGAGTTGGCACCTTTGGGGTAAGTTTAGTTGATTAGGTAATTGATGATATACTTATACCAAGGAGAATAGATAATCAATATTTTATATATAAAATATTAATTGATTAATAAACTCAATATCAATGAGCTCATTAACTTCCAAGGGAAAATCAGCTAACCAATAAATAATGATTTATCTTTGAATTTATTTTTGGTTGATATAAGTTAAATCAAACTCACTTAGTAGTTCAATGAATCAACCAACACTCCTAAAGAGGTTTGGATGAGTTAGAAAAGTGTGTAGGGATTAAGATCCCATGATAATTCTTGGTTATTGGTTGAGCATATAATGTTTCAACCATTTGGTCACAAACACTATAGCTAAACATTATTTTTCTATTTGAGTGTATCACATATCATAATCAATAAGGGTATGGATAATGAAATAAATGGCATGTCCTTTGCTGGTATCATCTTCATAATCTAGAATGCATGTAAGGGACACCTTGGTCACTCTAGTGTAAAGTACCAAAAGTTTATCCAAATTAGGTTCCATGAGTATGGGGGGAGATATAAGGAAGAATATTACTACTTTAATTGTCTCCTAAAAATAATTTGTCTAAGTTAAGGCACTCATCCTTTTAATAAAGTTATTGATAGGATGAATAGCATAGGAAATATTGGGAATGAACCATTGAATGAATCCCAACATACCCAAGAATGATTTTATTCATGAGTCGTATATGGGAGGGATAATTTCCAAGATTTCTCAAATCCTGATAGGGTCAATATCAATCCCACACTGGGAGATGATATACCCTAGAAGTTTTCTTCTAGTGACTCTAAACACACATTTTTTTGAGTTAAGAGTAACATAATCTTAAATTAAGTGCATTAATATGGTGTGTAACACATCTAAATTGTATATCCATCATCTCACTTTCCCTAAAATATCATTTACACAAACCTTCATTATCTTGTGAATAAGATCATGAAATATGTGGGTCATGACCCTTTGATATGTTGCACCTATATTTTCAATACCAAATGGCATCACAACATAAAAAAGGTCCCCCATGGCATATTAAAAGAGGTATTACTCTTACCCTCATCATAAATGTGGATATTATTGTATCCTTAAAATCCATCCATGAGTGATAAAAATTCATATCAATTGTAACATCAATAATGACATCAATGGATGGGAGAGGGAAGTCATCATTTAAAAATGCTTTGTTGATATCTAAAAAGTCTATACATATCCTAATTTTACCATTATTATTGAGAATGGGGATAATTTTGGACATTAAATTATAATAGTCTATTGTTTTAATAAATTTGAATTTTAAAAGTTTTATAACTTCCTCTTTTACCATCAATTCAACCTTAGGCTTGATGGGCCTAAGATTTTGTTTGACTAGTCTTTTGTCAAGCATTGTAAATAGGTTGTGGACAACCACATAAGGTTTTATGTATACCATGTTATGGTAAGATAAAGTGAAATATTTTGAGAGATCAATGATGAGTTTCTTATGGTATTCCACTTCTTGTATAGAGAGTGAAGCTCCAAGCTTGAGAATTTTGGGATTCTCCTTTATCTCAATATTAATGTCAATGGTTTATTTAATAAGGGAACCATTTACCTCTTTAAACATTATTGGTCAAACTTATTACCCAGTTAATACCAGATGCTTAAATCTACTTAACATTAATTGTTAACCTAGGGTACATAGGCTTTTCAAGGATATCAACACTATATATGCATTATTGATCTATAGATTATCTTGCTTACTAGTTTTAGTACATTGAAATTTATACTTATTTCACCATATAGTTATACTAGGAAATTATTATAGTAAAAATTCATAAATTCTTCACACTTATGAATCACACATGCATTACACTTTATATAATCAAAATAATAATGAAATTAACTAACACAACACACTTAATCTAAAAAGGGTCAGGATCTTCACTACAACTCCTTTTGAGGGGGCCCTTCATTGTTTAGAACTGAGTTTTAATACTTATTTGAGAGTCTTACTAAAGCTTATTATAGAATCAACCTTCTCATTACTCAAAATTTATAGCAATTAAAGATTACTACATAAGATTACAATATTTTAGAAAATCAAAACGTAATTAATTTTACAATTATCTTATCATTATTCTTCAGCCTCTAATCTAATCTAGTTTATACAATTAAATACATAAGTTGATTTATTAGTTCCAACCAATAACATAGAACTAGGAAAGGTATAAATACTTTGCAATTAACCTAGTCAACCTTCAAGTGGGTAGTAACTAAAAGTTACTTGTTTTGGGCCTAACTATGTTAAGGACAATATATACTGGTTTGATGTTTTACTTCTTTTTCTCCTTTCCATTGTCCTTGTCTTGCTCATCTTTTGATATCAAATCCAATATTATTTGCATGTGAGGTGTCTATACAATAGTTATGGAGGAACCTATTCAATCATCCACTTGGTTTATAAGATAGCTATATGTGTCCTTAAGAGCTAATTACATCCTATCACAATAATAGTTTTGTTATGCATAGTACTTGTGGGCTCCTATAGGTGAAATCCTAAAGTTACTATAGGAAACCTATAGGTGAAAGCCAATAGTTTCTATGGGAAACCTATAAATTAAATCATGTAGTTTCTATAGGAAACCTTAAGGTGGAAGCTATTAGCTTGGTCATTGTTATAAGCTAGAAGCCCCTTTTACTACAGGATTCTCTATAAGTGTTCTGCCCAAATAAGATTATTATAGTCTTATTTTACCCTTCAAATTTTTGCTAAATAATGTTACACAAATATAATCTAATCAAATAAAAATCATCATTAATTCATAACATAACATGTATATATCAATGCACACATAAAACCATAAATTCATTTATTAATTTGCATGAGTCATGTATGGTTATAGGGATTTACATAGGAAAAAGATATATAACTAGGTATGGATGAGGCTATAAAATAGAATAACTAGTGGCCTCCTCACACCCCCTACTTAACCTCTTTCCTATCCTCAAGCAAGCCTTTACTAAATTTCAAAACCATAGAATTTATTGAAATATAGGGACTCATTACAACCCATCCCTTTGAAGATATAAAAACCTTTAACATCTTCTATGCTCTTCCACATTTTCTTATCTACTTATCTATTAGCTGGCACCTCCCCCTCCTAGTCAAGAGTTAGGAACTAAAACATAGGTGGGTGAAACATCAACCCCAACTATTTTATCCTTCTTATCTTGACAAGGTCAATATACATATATACCCTATGTATGGCCTCCCTAAAGTTTTGAGGGGAATAAGGCTCCTTTATTTTTAAAGCATTACAAAGTTCTACCCATCTGTGAGAATAAGAAACAAAAATTTGTATTTGTTTCACTCCTTGAGACTAAAGTAGTGACTCTAGACCTCTACTTTTTTCCTTGTAACCCATGATCATGGAGTATCTAAGTTCATAAAGGATATCCATTAATCTATTATGGATTCTACATCAGTTGATTCACCCCTAATCATTAGGGTAGCCTCTTTTTCTTTTTCTTGATAGTACTCCACCTATTTCTATTTGTATTTGTTTCACTCCTTGAGACTAAAGTAGTGACTCTAGACCTCTAATTTTTTCCTTGTAACCCATGATCATGGAGTATCTAAGTTCATAAAGGATATCCATTCATCTATTATGGATTCTACATCAGTTGATTCACCCCTAATCATTAGGGTAACCTCTTTTTCTTTTTCTTGATAATACTCCACCTATTTCTTTCTTCTTGTTTCATTGATGACATATGAGGTAAATGAATCAAATTAGAAATCCCCTAGGTATATATTTGGATTCCAATTTATATCATGGGGTAAATCATACTAGTGTATGTAAAACTCACTCAACTATGCCTGGAAATCAGGGTCAGCATGCCTATAGACTTCAAAGAAAGACTTAGGGTCACATACCAAGTAGGACTGATCATTATAGATCTTGTCATATTTAAATATAAACCATATTTCTTATAAGTATACAACATACACCCTAGAAGGTGATCTACATTTTATTAACATCTCAATGGTTTCATGTATTTTAGTGATCTTCTCTTTCAAATAATTGATCTTAGTCTCAGTCTTTTCCAAGCTTTCTTTTAAATCATCCTGTTGCTCCCTTGATTCAAAACACACCTTAAAAATTTATACCAACCCCTTGTGGTAATATTCATCATCACTAATTTTTTCCTCAAGAAAATTTTTAAGGTCATCAATTTCTACTAGCCTAATTCTACTATAGTTATTTTTGAAGTGGTAAATGTAGAAGACAACCTATTTTATAAAGGTACCAAAACCATAAAATTATCTACTATAGATTCATCTAAGGGTAAACTAATTCCATCTATAGGTAATGTAGATGAAGCTACTACATGCACTTCAAAAGGAGTTATTGTAAGCTCCTCCAATATCCTTTCCTTGCTTGACTCTTTTTCCATAGATGGATTTATAAATTTTGTTTTCCCTAGAAGTGTTTCCAAGCCTCTCTTTCCTTTTAACTTTACTATTTTGTTCCTCAACCTATATATCTCTTCTATGGATTTCTCCAAAGTTTGGAACTTTGAGTCATAAGGAACTATATCTTGCTTTTTTTCCTCTTCCATAGTATTTTCTTCAAGCAACTCTTCTTCTTATATAGGTTGATCTGACATTCTCAACTCTTCTTCTATGTACCCAATTTGTTTGAGGAGATCCATGTCTTCCTCAGTAAATCTAAGTGGCTTAGGTGACTATATTTATTCTTCTTTGATAAATTCTTCTTTAGTAGACCATTCTACAATCTTGAACCCATCATAGGTCTTTCAAATTCTAGACTCTTTCTTTTTTCCTTCATCCTCACTAATGTTTATGGGTGAAGATGCTAGGGTTGTCATCTATTTTTTAATTCTTTGAGATCTCCTAGGAGGAGGTCTCTTTCTCCTTGATACAGAGGGTTTATTCTCTTCAGTCTTGTTTTTAAGAGGGGTGGCTATTGGAACCTATTCTTTATATATAATTATTGATGGAAGAACTTCTTCTTTATTTGAAAGAGCCATGGTGAAAGAGTCAATCTTTAGTGAGGAGATAGTTGTAATAGTGGGAGAAGGAATATTTTTCCAAGTTTGTGTTGGTGGATTTTCCTCCTTTGTGTCCTCAAAAGGTAGGACTTGTTTTCTTCATCTTCTCCTACTCATAATAATTTTAGATGAACTTTTAGTGGCTATACGCTGACTAGTTACACTAGTGCCCACAATGATTTATTGTGAAATCTATTGGGCCTACTCTTTAAGAGATTCCCCCTCATTTTATCCCTCTTCTTACTAAGGTTAACCAGTCCCTAGGGTTAGAAATTATTCTTAGATGAGGTTAGGTCTAACAGTGCTTATTATATGTTTAACTATCAACTAGATCAAATAATTATGAGACAAAGATTTATCAACCCCCTTTTGGTATTCTTTAGACATATTTTTTAGGATAGTCCATAAGTGGTTTGGGACATTAATGGTCCTATCATGCCTTAAGTGATTCAAAAATTTAAATTGGAGAGTATAAACTAGAGATTACCTTACTTCATATTTTAGATATTTGATGTGTATGAGGCTACTTCCCTCCAAGCTAGGGGTAGGCTCAGTCTCTCTACACCTCCTTTCTTCAGCACTAGCCTTTCATTTTCCTAAAAAACTATTGTCTATCTATTTGACCATTAGGTTTGTCCTCCTAATTTTTCCTTATGCTTAGCATCCTAGTAACCTACCTTACCAGTTCTTCAGTGATTGAGAATGTAATGCCATATACGGTTGCCTGCTCTCCTGTAAAGGACCCTATGAATTCCTTAGAAAGAGGTTATGAAAAATGTTATAATTTCTCAAAATAAGTGGTCCATCCAACTCTATTGAAGATGGCCCAACTATTTGGTTCTTTTTATAGTTGCCTATGATCTGAGGGTTCCCTTCTCACTATTGACCCTCCCATTTTGGCTAGGTTATCTTCCTGATGACTCTTTTCAAATGATAATTATCAACACATTAAATTTTACTTTGAGATTTCTACCTATAGCAAAGTAGTTTTTTTTAATAATGGTGGTTGTGGTTATAGGTTATGGTAATCTCATGCTTTGAGCTTTGTTAATGGGTTGTAATCAAAGTACAAAACAATAAAAGTGATTGTTTTCAATATTGATTTTATGGTGTCATCATGGGGTTTCAATCTACATACATAGACTATTCTAGAGTGAGTGGAATTGATTACCTACATCATTCTCACCCTCCCACATGAAGTGTCACTTGTCCCCAAGTGATGTGGAATGAGTAGGATATAAAGAGAGAAGATGGGGTCATGATGAGAGTATGAGTGTGAGTGGGGACAAGACTCAATGAATGATTTTTTAATAATTAAATATGCTTTGTAATATAATGCATGCTATATTAAAAATAAAAATGTTTTTTTTATGACTAAAAGATACACCATAACTTTTTAATGATTTATGCCTAAGGTTATCCAGAGGAAAGGTGCATGTGAGTCTTTGTCAAAATAGAACTTAACTTGTTGTTTCCTCATCCAAATATTATCTTGGTAGTCATAAATTGGTGATAGTGGGCCCCTTAAGTAATTATGGGATCACGAGATGTTGGCCTTCAATGATGCCCTCAAAAACCTACATGCAATCATGATAGCCTATATGGAGCTGGAGTAAGGGTCTTGTAGTGGCATGAAAGACTATTTTTATCCTTCCAAAAGGTGGTTACTATAGATCTTATGTGTTATCTAAGTCAAGTCTTGTATGAACATGGAGGAGGGTGGATGAGGGTTTTTTTGCTCTTTGATATTCCTCTGTATGAGCCTATTAATGGTTTATTTTTATGTTGTCTTACTCCCAGTGAATGAGGAGATATTTTGGTAGATTTAATGCCTAGTAAACTTTTACTTTGGCAACCAATTGGTTTTTTTCAAACTTGGGACCTGTGGTAAAAAAATACAAGATCTCACTATTTGACATAGTGAAATCATCTCCATGAAAGGACCAAAAGTTGAAAGTGGTTCATGTGTGTCTTTTTAGCCATAAATTCTAGTCTTCAACACTCCAAATAGAGATTGGAAGTGTATTATTTTATTGTGGCTATTACCTTATTATTCAGGGGTATGGTCATTCCTTAACAATGTTTGACTTTTCTACTCTAATATTCTTTCACTCTACCTATAGCTTGTTTGGTGTCTTTCATGAATTACTCAAATTCCCATAGCCAAAGCCATAGCTTATAGTTTGTGAAGAATTAAGTTACATGCACTAGATAGGTGTATATAGGAGTTAGGATGTACCTACAACAACTATAGGTTGTGCCCATAGTAACTGTAAAGTTGTGCCCAATGGTGAGAAAGTTACCTACAATAGCTATAGAACAGCCCATAACAATTGGAGGAATACCTTTATTGACAAAGGTGTCTATATCAATGGTGAGGATGCCATCAATAGCTATAGGATTACCTATAGATTGCTTTTTCCAGTTGTTTCTTATCTGTAGCAACTACAAGTTGAGCTCTGAGCTACAAAAGATGGAGGATGGAAGTAACTAGAAGAAAAGATGTGTCATAGGAAGATGAGCAATTTTACTTAGAATGATTTTGTATCATCCATTTTGGTTTTTACCCCTAAATAGCCAATAAGCTAGTTTTCTATTTAGGCCCTTTTGATTGTTTTGGGCAGTCAACAAGCTAGTTTTCTACCCAAAAACTACCAACAATACCCAAAAGGGTTTTCATTATTGGATTTATTTTTATTTTTTTGACTCTAACTACTGTCTATAGTAGAATGTTTATTTTGGGTCCTTGCCAAGTCAACTATGAGGGTGACTAGTCAAGGACTAAGCAAATGTCTCATTCTTCATGCTAGAGGAGGAGTATGATGTCCTCCTTTCATTATTCATCTATGTATTGGCTAGTTATCCCTATGTATGGTGAGACATCATGTTGATCCAACACATCATTGAATCCATTTTGCAATTTCTTGCATATGTTCTTAGTAAACTCCTTTTAAGTGAGTGGATTTGTATACAACTTTAGTCTATGGCCATTGACTAGTAGATAAAATCTTGCCAGATCAATGGTTTAGAGTTACACTACTCCATTAGCATAAACATGTTCAATATCAAATAGAATAATCCATCTTGTCTAGAGTTTGTCCACATGATTTTTGTATTTTGAATCGAAAAGAAGGGCCCAATCTCTTGTATTAAATTGCCTAGTATTAATATACCTTTCATGCCATCTAATCCACTAGTGATGTAGAAGTTTTATGTTATGTATTGCCTATTGTCTATATATATCTAAGGTATTAAGTTATAGAAGCCTCTTTATTGTGTTATAGATATATCCATCCCAAGTTCTAGTGTTTTCCATAAGGTCTTGTACTCAAATTCAATTGGAAAAATAGGTTTCTTCCCATAGACCAAATCAAATGGGGTGAAGTTTATAATGGTCTTCTATGTGATTCTATATGCTAAAACATCTTCAAGAATTCTAGCCTCCCAATATTTATAGGACATACTAATAGTCTTGGTAAAAATATTTTCTAGCTCCCTATTGGTGAATTTCACCTATCCATTAGACTCTAGATGATATGGATTTGATTTTTCATGTCTATCTCATATTATTCGACTAAGGTTGTAATAAAACTGCCAATGAATTAGGGTCCTTGATTAGTGACTATTTCTCATGGCACACCATATCTTGTGAATATTTCTTCATAGAGTAAAGTTGCTACCTTCTCATCCTTGGCATGTGTAATAGCATTTACTTCCACCCATTTAGTGACATAGTTAATACATACAAGGATGTACTCTTTATTGTTGGATTTTTTGTTAAAAGGTCCTACAAAATCTAGGACTCATTTTTCAAATGGTTCAAGCACCATTTGAGGCTACAAAGGCATCTCATTTGAACATGTGGGTCTCCCCATATGCTAACATCTATCACAATGATTTGTATACCTTATTTCATCTTTATGGAGTGAGGGCCAATAATATTCTATATTCAATATTTTTACTATTTCACACTTGGCTACAAATTTCCCTCCATAGGGTTCATCATGGCAAGATTTGAGGATATCTATAACTTCATCTTCTCTGAGGCATCTTCTAATGATGGAGTCAAGCCTAGTATAGAAAATGAATTTGGACAACCAAGAATACATACCACTTTTCTGAATCAAAGCTAATTTTTTTTAGGGAGGAAGTGATGTGGAAGGAGCCCTATTATAGGGTATTTATCAATATTAGCATACCAAGGTGTGGTAAGGGTGAGGGAGAATAGGTGCTCATCTAGAAATGAGTCATCTACTATGGTATATTCTTGAGGGGATTGTAGTCATGATAAGAAGTTAACCATGACATTGTCTTTACCAAGCTTATCTATAATAGTTAGATCAAATTCTTGTAATAAGATTAGTTATCTTATCACTCTATCTAAGACAACTTGTTTGTTCATAAGGTACCTAAAGGCTGCATGGTCTATATGAACAAAGACTTGGTACCCTGTTATGTAGTGATAAAACTTGTTGATAGCATAGACTACTACTACCAAGAACTCTTTTTTAGTGACTATGTAAATTAATTATATTGATTATAAGTTCTTTCTTAAAAAATATATGGCATAATTAAGTGCTTCTTGTTTTTGGCCTAGCATAGATCCTAGGGTAGTATCTAAAGCATCTGTGTGAATATGGAAGGGAAGCTTCCAATTAATACCATGTAGAACTAGGGTGGTGATCGATAATTCCTTTAATTGTTTGAAGGTTATATCACAGATAAGAATCCATATGAATTCAACATCTTTAGTTAGTGGAGTAAACAATGGTGCCACTACTTTACTAAAATTATTGATAAATCTCCTATAGTAACCAGTATGTACTAAAAACTCCTAACATATTTCTATTTCTAAGGCATAGGTAGGTTTTTTATGATGCTAATTTTTGTAGGGTCAATATCAATTTTTTAAATAGATACATGGTGGCCTAGGACAATGCCTCTCATCATAAGCATGTAGCATTTCTGATGGATTAAGGACAAATGGTGCTCCTATCAATGTTACAACACTTTTTTAGGTTCTTCAAGCACTCATCAAAAGTTTCTCCATAGACAGTAAATTCATCCATTTAGATTTATACACATTCATTAGCCATATCTAAAAAGATATGCAGTATAACTCTTTGGAATATTGCAAGAGTGTTACATAACCCAAAAGGTAATACAACATAAGCATAAGTACCTTAGGGACAAGTGAATGTGGTCTTCTATTGGTCCTCAGTAGCAATTCTAGTCTAGTTGTAACCATTGAAGCCATCTAGAAAATCAAAATATTTATTACTTGCTAGTGTGTCCAACACTTGATCAATGAAGGGTAGAGGAAAGTGATCCTTTCTTATTGCTATATTAAGTTCCCTATAATCTATGCACATATGCCATTCTCCATTTTTATTTGGTATAATTACCAATGGTTAAACCTATTCACTATTTATGATGGGATATATAAATCCATTGGTCAGGAGTTTCTATAGTTCTATTTTGACTATTTATTTAAGATTTGGATTCATCTTACGTTGTGGCTATCTAATTGGTTGACACTCTTATTTTATATAGATATGATGTGTGCATGTTCTTGGGCTAATTCCTTATATATCCTCATAATCCCATGCAAAATCACATTGGTTTGCATGCAACATGTTGATTAGGCACATTTCCTCATTTGACTCCAACTTGCTATTAATAAGCAATGTTTTTCTTGGAGAGATTTTAATTTGCTTTGTAAGTGATTTCATCATTTATATATTACTAATAGATCTAGTTTGGCTATAGCTATGAGGTAGCAGTTGATGGAAGATTTCTTGTACAGATGCATCAAAATTATCTTCTTTCTAGAGGCTAGTAAATGGGCACATAACACATTACAGGTGGTTGGGATCTACATAATGAGTATGGTAATTATTTTGGAGAACATTTGAGAGAATTGTATCTTCCTCTTGATAAGCCAAGGTGCATGTATGGTTTGTGGTAAATACAAGAATCAAGGGAGGTTGGTGTACCTCTTCATCTTCATCCTATAATGGATGCTCTTGTTTTATGGATGGTTATGTTGGAGGATAGAGAACTAACTTCTTAGTTTGGTTTCCATTGGATAATAACATTTTACCTGATTTGCAATTGATAAATGCATCTACTATGGCAATCCAAGGACATCCTAATATGAGAGGGTATCCACCTAAATTAGACTTGGGTTGTAGCACAACGAAATTTATAAGATACTCCCAAGAATGCATAATAATGACAAGATCCTCAATGACTTCTTATTTAACTATAGATTTGTCGACCATTTTCAGCATTGTAGATGTAGGACAAATATTATTCATCTATAATTTTTTCTTGGTTTCAATGGTCATAACATTTATTATAGCCCTCAATTCTATTAATATATTAGACAACTATTGGTCATGGATCTAGACTATTACAACTGGGCATCTTGGATCTAAATATTTCCTTGGTAGGCTATTTCTCAACATAATGTCTACTAGCTAACCAATCATATGCAATGTATTGGGATCCTTCTTCTATCTAGGTTTGCATAGATAGAGTTCTCTTATAGCTTTAGAATATATGGGCACATCCTTAATGTCTTGGTAGAGAGGGATTTTAACATAGAGATTCACAAGCTTCCCTATGAAATCAAATTTAGGCTCAGGTGTGTGGCACTAAAGGCTAAGACATTTTGGCAAAGGTGGGGTTGTTTCAATAGTGGCTTTATTTACTAGCTCAAAAAGTTCCTATGGTGATAAAGGTAGGTTAGCATGATATTTTGGAGTTTCCTGAGCTGATTCTATTAGTATGGATGGTGCTAGGGATGGTAGAATTCTTCCTAAATGTAGGTGAACTTTATTGATGTTCACTGTATATGTTAGGTACTGAACAAGTTTAGTACTGAATGTTAGTTATACCAAATTATTTATAGGATTTTTATGAGTTGGGTACAGAGTTGATTAAGCTTGAGTATAGCTTGTGTATTAGGCATAAATGTAGGAGGTTATTCTTTATATTTTGGAAGGAATGCTCCTTTATGGCTTCCCCAAGGTTGATTGGGTTTCTAAGGTTATTGCCACTAGTTTGTGAATGGAGGGTCTTGGGGTGGTTATCAAGATTGTATCTAAGGTGGGGATATATTTTGTGGAGCCTGCTAGGATGTGGTGGGGTGGCTTGTCTAAGGTGGCTACTAGCTAAAATTAGGAGGTGGAACATTCATCCATGGACTATTCTAACTGTGAGAAGCATTTTCAAATTATGAATTAAAAAAGGTAAAATTTACAAAAGGTGGATTTTGTCCCACACTTGGATAAGATGGTCATTAAATCCATGGATTTCTTTATACAACATAGAAAAATTGATCCCTATCTCCTCCTAAAACATGCAACTCTACTATTTTTTTTTCTTCAGCTGTGATGTTAGCCACTTTAGCCCGAACCTCATGACACCTATAGTCTACCTTCTTCTTATAATCTAGACAATAGATGGTCAAAGATTGATCCAAGGATATTTGATTTTACCTTATGTGTGAGCTATCTAGTTAGGTGGCTAAGTGAATAATGATATCCTATTTCATATATTATAATAGGTTACTAACTTTAGATTTTGATAGACCACTTATAGCTGCTAGTGAAAGCTTGTTCCCCCAAACTTTATTTATGGCAAACCTAGAATAATTTTTTCTCAACTCTTTGATTTTAGTGAATGTCATTTAGGAGATATCTACCCCACTCATTAGGTTCAAGGCTTCTAGACAATCTTTTCTAACTCCTTTAGGAAGATGAGTTTTAGAGGATCTTCTCCTAATGCACTTCACTTGAATCTATGTACACTGAACATGAACCATTCAACATAGTCTTCCAAAGATTCATCACCTTCTTGAGTCATCTTGAAGATGTCATTTCTTTTATAATTTATTCCTCATCCATACTCTTGATACTTAAATAGAAAATTATTTTTCATGTCTTCTCAATTGTGAATTGAATTACTACCCAGTCCCATGAACTAGTGAAGTGCTAAGTCTTTGAGGGTGGTAGGAAAAAGTATCAATTTCTATGCATCCTGCCTATAATCATAGCTTCTACAGAGGATACAAAATTAGAAAAAAAAATGTGTTTAGGTCTTTTGATAATGTATCTTTCTATTTAGGTAAGGTTGAAGGTGGGATATTTTTCATTTGTGTTATGTCCATTGCATCTTGAATAGGAAATTCAAAATTAACTATGTCTAGAGCCCTATTGTCATCTAAAAATTATCCTATATTCATGATGGATTTTATTGTGATATGACTACCAAAGGTAATTAGGATCATGTTCTTAAATTTTGTATCAATCCCTTGGCCAGCATGATAGTATATTTTTATCTACTGATCTATGGTATTTTTACTAGATGAAAAGTCTAAAGACTCTCCTGAGCTTTCTTTGATTTGTTCAATAAAGTCTTGTTGGAATGATGTTCTGATGTTACTTTCTAGAGTGTTTGGTTTGGGTAGATGTTCCCCTTTGTTTCTTCTTACTAACCCAGCTAATGCTTCCTCTACTTATATTTTTTTCAAAGCCAATAGTACTTATTCTAAAAGCTATCTCCTTTGGTTTGTAGTGCTCCCTTCTTTGATATCCTTCCAACTTATTGTATATCTTTCAACACAATTCTTAGTTGCTATAAGTATTTGTGTTTCTTTCCCAATAGTAACTTGTGGCTTGTTTGGCATGAATCTCTTTCAAGAATCTCTTTATCTTTGTATAAATGTTGTGCCACTCCTTTAGTTATCCTATTCCTTCTTTCACATGGTTAGTTTTTTTCATTTTAGTGCATTTTAGGAGTTGTTTGAAAATAAATAAAAATAAAATACATAGAAATAAAGGAATGAAAAAATCAAAACAATAGGTATTGAAATTTTACCTTTATAAAATAGTAAAGTTATCTAATGATAGTGGAAAAAATACTCTAGAAAGCAAGAAATGAAAGTAGTAAAATTACTCTAGAAATCAGAGAAAAAAACTATTCTAGAAAGCAATAATTAATCTTAAAAAATAATAATTAATCTAAAAAGAAATAATTGACATCCTCCCTGGTAATGGCACCAAAATATTGGTTAGACTTATTACTCAATGAAGACTATATTCTTAAATCTACTTAACATTAATTTTAAACCTAGGGTACGTAGGCTTTTCAAGGATATTGGCACTATATATGCATTATTGATCTATAGATTATCTTGCTTACAAGTTGTAGTACAATGAACTTTATATTGATTTTACCATATAGTTATACTACGAAATTATTATAATAGAAATAAAAAAATTCTTTACACTTATGAAGCACACATGCATTACACTTTATATAATCAAATTAATAATGAAATCAACTCACACAACACACTTAATCTAAAAAGTGTCAAGATATTCACTACAACTCCTTCTAAGGGGGGCCTTCCTTATTTAGAACTGAGTTCCAATCATTCTCTAAGAGTATTACAAAATATTCTTATAAAATTAACCTTCTTATTATTCAAATCCGTAGTAATTAAATATTACTATAGAATATTACAATATTTTATAAATTAGAATGCAATTACTTCTACAATTCTCTTATCATTATTTTTCAACCTCTAATCTAATCTAGGTTCTACCATTAAATACATAAGGTAGTTTATTAGCTCTAACCAATAACACTAAACTAGGAAAGGTATATATACTTCATAACTGATCTAGTCAACCTTCATGTTGTTAAGCATGGAATATACTGAGAGGGAGGGTGAATCAGTATATTATGTATCTTATAAATCTTTCCTTTAACCAAATTCCACTTAATCAAACATTAAAGATATGAAATAAAACTCAAACAATAAACATCCACACAAGATAGAGAGAGACACTAGATATAATGTGGAAACCCAATGTGCGAAAAACCACAGAGAATCAATCTCAAATATATTCATGAGAACAACCCTATAGGAACACCATACCCCTTTGCCAAGTTCAAACCTCAACTTCAATTCATGAGCACCAACCCATAGGAGCTCCAAACCCCTTTGCCGAGCACCATCCTAGCTATCATTCGTGAGCACCAACCCACATGAGCATCAACCACTTTGTGTATACCAGACACCTATCTCTCAATGTTGCTAAATCAAAAAATGATAGTTCAATACAACATCTCTTTCTCTCTCTCACCTTTTCTCTTCTAAGCTAGATAATATAATATCAAAATTAACCTCTCACTCATATTACAAATGGCTTCTCAAGCCTTTATTTATAGCTTTCCAAATGACCTTTGGCCTTCCCCCTTTGTGACCTTTCAATTATCATGAAAAATGGTACCAATCTTGGATGACCCTTCATATCCAAGCATTTGAAAAGTCATGTGGTGACCCTTCATGATCAAAAACGTCCTTCCCACTTTTGTCTTTATCTTTAGTGACTTTTCGTATTCCTTAAAGTGTCCCTTCATGAGAAATTCACCCTTACTCTTTTGTCTTCACTTGGTGACTCTTGGTATTCCCAAAAATGACTCTTCATGGGAAAATGTGTCCCATCCTTCTTTTGTCTTTATCCTGTGGCTCTTCGACTTCTCCATGGGCCCTTCTTTTGTCTCATATGCAACCAAAAATATATTCATTAATATTAACTCATATTAACCAAGATAAATAATATTAAATGCAATGGGGCCTTTATCACCAATAATACTAAGCCTTTGACATCACTGACAATATTTCCAGCACATGTGGTCAGTAATTGAAAGTTACTTGTTTTGGGCCTAAGTACAATATATACTAGTTTGATGTTTTACTTCTTTTTATCCTTTCCATTATCCTTTTCTTACTCATCTTTTGATAGCACATCTAAGATTATTTTCATGTGAGGGGTCTGTAAAACAATTATGGAGGATCTTCTTCAATCATTTACTTGGTTTCTAAGATAGTTGGATGTTTCCTTAAGAACTAATTACATCTTATCAAAATAATAGTTATGTTCTATGTAGTGGCTATGGGATCCTATAGGTGAAAGCCTAAAGTTTCGATGGGAAACCTATAGGTGGAAGTTAGTAGTTTCTTATAGGAACCTGTAGGTGAAATCTTGTAGTTGTTATGGGAAACCTATAGGTGGAAACCAACAACTTGGTTATTGTGATAGGCTAGAAGCCCCTTTTGTTTTAGGCTTCTCTATAAATGTTGTGCCCAAAAAAGATTCCTACAATCTTATTTTATCCTTCAAATATTTATTAAATAAGGTTACATAAGTATAATATAATCAAATAAAAATCATCATTAATTCATAACATAGCATGTATATATCAATGCACACATAAAACCATAAATTCATTCATTTATTTATATGAGTCATGGATGGTTATAGGGATTTACATAGGAAAATTATATATAACTAGGTATGTATAAGGCTATAAAATAGAATAATTGGTGGCCTCATCAAATATGTTAGGGGCTAGATGAAGATCAAGATCTTCACCCTACATACTTAAAATGTTGTGTTCATCATCAGAGGATATTTAATCCTTAACTTAGTAATAAGATTTAAAGAATTCACCCTTGAGAGCAGATGTGGGATAACAAGTGATGGAGAATCCCCTCTTGTGATGGAATAAAAGGATGTCATCATAAACTCATAATAATTCAAGAATAACCTCATATCTACATACTAATTTAAGAACTAATAGATCATCATCTTTTTCAATATGTATGATGGTTTTTTTATTATGATTTTTTCACACAAGAGGTTCTATCTTGATTGAAACTATGAAATCAAACTTCGATATAGTTGGATGAGGGTCAAAGTATGAAGACAAAGTAGCCATGGAGTTGGAAATATATTTTCATTCCATAAGGATTTATTTTATAGAAATGAAGTATAATTATTTGTTAATCTTGTGTATAACAATATTTTATAACTAAATATGCTCAAACTTAATTTGATATGCCTCTGAAACTTGGTTTGAAACTAACTATGAGTCACCTTAGATCCTTAAGTTTTGATCTCATAAAAACATTTCAATGAACATCCCAAGAAATAGGATTTCATAATCATCTCCATTTTTGTACACTCAAAATATAGCTTGAAACCAAAAGTTATGATTCATCCCTAAGGAGAAATGAGAATAACTCTTATCCATGTGCTTAGGCAACACTTGGCCCCATCATACTAGAGGACCCACTAATAATGTGTGGAAGAGGGATAATCATATAATTAAGTTTCTTGGTGTTCTAATATCTCAATAATATGGATATCAAGAATGTTGGATAACCCCTCTTTGGGTTCCTAGTCGTGAGACTTTAAAAAATGACAAGTTCATCCCTTTTGTGGGGTGAATGGAAAGACTTGCATAAAATTTAAAGGTCTAATTTTATGTCCTAGATGAAGGAAGAGGAGAAATTTTGGGAACTTAAAAGGTTGATTTCTAAGCTACAAAATGGGTTAGGTAAGTACCTCCATAAATTCAAAAGGTTGATTACTAGGCCTTTTCTCTAGTATGGTAAGTATGTTGGTATAGTTATGATGGTTTTTTGGCATGGGAAATATCCCAACATAGTTATGGTTTTTATTTAGGGTGGAATTTTTATGAATGTAATTTTGAAACCTATAGTACTACTAATAAGACATGGGTAACTTTGTTTTTCCTATTATTTTATGTGGGAAGGCTTGTAATATCTCAATGAATGACTCTCTAAGAGGACCCTTCTTTGTAATGTGGGGATGTATCTCCTTAAGAATGTGTAGATAATTGTGAGTTATATTATTAATCTATATGGTACCTATTTTTAGGATACAAATCTTATCCTTCAGAACTAGCATGGAATAGGAAGAAGAAATGGTCTAGTTTCCTATTAGAGGAATTAGAACATGTTGGTAAAGTACAAATAGGTTGAAGCCCAAGTATAATTATCCACATCTTATAAGGAAAAAAACCCAATGGATCAGGAACTCTAGAATATCAATATGGGCCCACCATATCATGATCTAAAAGCATCATTTGAATAGGCTCAAAAGCAACAAGATTAAAATGGAAAGTGTCACTTCCATTTTGTGATTGAGCATTGGTGATAATGATGGTTGTTACTGAAATGATTATTATGAAGGGGGATTTATTAATTATCTAACACCTCTATCATGAAAAGGTTAGGTATACTAGCTAACCCCTCTTGGGTTTTATAGTTTAGGAACTCATAAAAGTCATAGGTCCCCACTCTGCATGGGTAAAATGAGAGGATGAGTAGTGTGTTATTTTATAAGAGATTGATGATCTCAACTATAGACAAGGTATATATTTCTAGAGGAGTGATTATTTCTAGATTAATTATCTTTTCATCCATCCCTACGTCTTTCTCTTATAACTTATCTTTTAATAAAGTTTGGGGTATTTAATCCCTTTTGTTTAAGACAACCACTTTAGGATTTTCAAGCTCAATAACATAACCAACTATGGGGGTTTCATGAATTGATTGGTAGGTAGATGGTAATCAATGTGTAACCCAAGATTCTTATGCATGTTTTTTCTATCATATTTAAGATTTTAGGGTCCCTCTAGGATACAAAGACCTTATATAGGTGTAGGAATCATGTTTGTTGGAATAAGTTTGAAGGGATAGCCTTTATATTCTGTATCTAATGTCTTCTCAATACCGTGTTAGATCCTATATTTTTGTCTATGAAAAATAACCTGGTTAGCACCATCTTGGGACCTAGAGTTGATAAGATTACCATGGTCCCTATTGTGTTATATTTGATTTTATCATAACCTTTCAGGGTGTTATGCATCATAGAATAGTTGTTTCCCCCATCACCAAGGTTTTTTAAGAAGTAACATAATTTTTTCAAATCCAAAATTTTAGAAATAGGGATATATATACCCTCCTTTCCATCTAAGATTTAGGAGTAATACTAAAAAAATAAAATAAATAATCTTCATCTTGATGTTCATGTCCAGGTGGAAACATATCTAGATCAATGTGGTTAATATGAGACTATGGAGGAAGAGTAACATTAGAATGATAGACCAATCTTAGGGCATAAATAAAGGTTAACCAATGAGTGTGAAAGTTCTTAAGTAAATCAAGAAATGATATGTGGGAAAAAAATTATTTAGGTTAAAGATCAAATCATAATTCCCCATAGGTTTTGGTATAGAATCAATTTCACAAATATTTTAGGGATGAACAATCATAGGATAATACTCTTTAGTGAAAGTAAAAATATTCACCTTTTATTAAACTTATAATTACATTAATCCTATCATATAATTTTTTATTTTTACTCCAAACTAAGGAGATATGTTAGTATTGGTAGTGCCAAAAGTGGAAGCTTTATCATCATGGGTACATGTCATTATGGTCTAATTATGTTGGATCAAGTGGTTTTGTGGGCCACCATGTTATTGATTTTGAGTAATATGCACTTGGAGGAAATGGATTATGGAACATTTGGAGATCCTAATTTTTAGGGGAAACAGGGCCATTTTGATGGGCCTAGGGGTTTATACCAACATTCCCTAGGAACATATCAACATTTTTTTGCCTTTGATATGTTAGGAGTCTTTGGATAAATTTATTGTATTCCCTGTAGTTTGTATTATCTTGATTGATAACATGAGATATGAGGAAATATACATTGGAATAATATTCCCTAAGCCTCAGCCTCATGTTCTTCACCTATTGACCAAACCCTTATAGATTATTTCTTTGTTAATAGATTTGGTTCTAAAACTAGGTGAATTGTTTGACATGTTGATATTGATATTAATTATGGTTTTGGCATTACATGTTACATGGTGGTGGTTGGTTTAATTAAATAGCATTAATTTTAAGAGGGATATTTTATCTCCACTCACTCTTATTAATAGTGAAATTAGCATTGCTCATGGGTTGATATTGATTATTATTCAC
>JARHVA010003983.1:0-5000 GCA_037957365.1 Torreya grandis
CATCCAAGACTATTTTGAAAGATAAAGTCCCTAATATTACAAGGTCATTAACACATTCTATGAAAAAACCTTCATCGATAGTCAATACCATAGAAAGAACTAATAATAGAAATTTGTTGATAAAGGAAATCATTATATAAGCTACTCAAACTTGTAACAATATTCTATAAAAGTATGGATGATGAACATGAAAGAGTGAGCATTCTAAAAATATCACAATTCAGTTTTTCTCTATATGTTCTTTAAAGTCATTAGTCTCAAGGATTGATTACCAACACTACTCTGAAATGCATGGCATTTGATGATAGTCAATTCCTAATTTTTTTCACCTAAAATTCTCCTAAAATCTCACAAGCATAACCTTCTCAACTTATTCTATTGTATTTCAATCACCTTCTCTAGGTTAAAACAAAATTTAAATCCATTCAACAATATAGAGTGATCCTCTCATTTCTAACACATTGACATCGTTATATTAAGTTGTTATTAAAATAAAAAGTGTTTTCAAACCATTAAATATTGAATATGAAGCAATCACATCCTTTTTATCTTTTCCTCCTCTTGTAAATAAGCCCAAAGTGATTTATAAATTGACAACAAATTAATAAGGCATCATATTTATAGATATTATAACACCCATTTCCAATAAAAATAAAGAGGACATGTTGTTTGAAGACTATCAACTTCTTACAATGATGATAGGAAGATATAAAAAGGAAGGAGATAAAGCAAACACACAAGAACCATTGAATATGATCATTCAATGCATGGAGAAGTATAAATCGCAAATGACATGATAAATAAAATAAAATCAAGAATTGATGGCATATGTTTAGCATATCATCAATTTAGTAGTATCTTATTTTGTCCCAATACCTCTAGAAATCACATAAACAAATATTAACATGATTATAGTGTTAAGATAAATTAAGAACATGGGCAAAGTGATGAAGACATGGTTATAAATTAGCTAGTGCACATATTGAATATGATTGATGACATCATGAGGATATTTTAAAAGTTTTAAATTGGATTAAATGAATTGATAGGATTTTATTTTGAATTCACTAAATAGATCTCATTAATTCAATAAATCTTCCTTGATTTTCATGACATGGTCTAATTGGGTTTATCTTCACTTTTTGTTGATGGAATTCTCAAGAGTAAACATCACAATATTCATGTGAATTGGTCTAATGCTATAAACTTCTGAATACAGATGCTTAATAATGTCAAATTTAAAATTGATAGCATCAAATAGAGATGAATAAAAATTATATCCAACATGTAAGAGCTAATTTAAAATATCCATTGTGATTTATTACATGATGAGAATGAAGTCAATTCCATGATGTGACTCAAAGAGAAATTGTTATAATTGGTAAAGAATGAATCTTTTACATCTTTAGGTTTCAAAGTTTCCTCTATTATGAAGTTTTAAAAACTCTAAATATTGTTTAAAGAAACATAAAATAATTTGATTGAATACCATCCCATTCTTAACTTCATTTCTGAAGTGCAGATGGTTTGTGAAGTTTGTTTCATAACCCACTAATTCTCAAAATTTGAATACATAAATAAGACCCTTGAGTGTTATAATAAAATAAAAGACTCAAGGAATAGACATGAAAATATGTTATCTAGCCCAAAAACATGTGTTCATTCCCATATGATTGGGATAGATAACATGGTTATCAATTAGATGGATCAAAATAGATAGAGTGTTAGTCATTATCAAATCCTAGATCCCACTCTTATTCCTTTGGTAAATGTATCATGAAAATAAAGTCACAAGTTCAAAAGGTTCACACTTTGTCCAACCATGGTTTATTTAATAAAGTTTATTTTATTTCATAAAGTCACTTTATTTCAAAAAGTTTCTTTATTTTTATAAAATGTTTTATTTTATCCATAAAGGTGATGATGTAATAAATGAATTTTTTATATTTTTCATAAATTCACTTTGTAGTCCTATTTTATTGTAAAAACCTAACTTTTATAACTAGATTGAAAAGTTATGAAAATAATTTATTGGGTCTTTTGGACCATTTTTTGACAGGAGAAAGAAATTTTGGAACGACTTGAAGATAAGAAGTTGCATATATAACATTTTGAATAATCAATACAAAAAGTATTTGTATGATTTTGTGCCTCAAATTTACTTGAATGAATTATATACATGTGTATAATATTCTTCTTTTATATTTATTCTTTAAATTTTCTAAAATATTATATTGTTCTAGATAGTCATGCATGTGAAACTTTAATGTACAAGTCCATTTAAATATATGTTACTAGTTTTTTATTTGAGAACCCTTTGTGAGATTAAAAAAAAGTGATATTTGTTTTCATAAGAAAAAGCCGAGTCATTGCATACATTTTAAGTCATTCAATTTCTTTGGTGCATGTACCTTATTCATATGTCTAAGATATGTCTTTCCTATCTCATTTGAGTGATAAGGTTTCCTTATTTGAAATCTTTACTCTTAAGGTGTTTGCAGCCATTTTATGGGTTTAACCAACTAAAATCCTCTTATTCCCTTTATGCTAATTATTTAATTCCTATATTACTTATCACTTTTCATTCATTTTCCTTTCGTCTCACCTTCTTGTACTTTCAAGTTAAAAATATGAACACCCAAAAAATAAAATTTTTACTATAAATAATTTAATTTTCTTATTGTGTGTTTGATTTTAATAAATGTAACTCCACCTTATAATAAGAGAGGGACTTTGTCCCATGACTATTGATCAAAACTCTGTGATTTGTCTTCTTAACAAATTACTTAGCCAATAATGCCCATGGGTTTCATTTGGCCACATATAATATCTAATCTATGTCTCCTCCAATGACATGAATATTAAATACACCAGGATCTTCTTCCATTATGTTACATAATTTTGCATGGGAAATATTGCATTTACAATTTATTTTCTTCTTGTGATAGTCTATATAGTATATAATCAAGGTCTTCTCTATTTATTCTTTCTTCCTCTAGGTGTGAAATATATCCAAGTGAAAAATGATTCCATATTTCATTTCTCACAAAAAATTACTGGCTTCCATCCTTGATATTCCATTGGAGGATTTGAATGATGATAATGATGAACATTAACCTTGAGTAATTTTTGTATACAAGAGTGATATATTTAAATGGAAACTTGACACATTTACACTATTAATTATATCTAATGATTAAATACATTATTCCATTATTCCTTTCAAGAATAACAATTTGATATATTATCAATCCAATGCAACTTATTTATATTTATGCAAAAGAACATGAATCTCTGCAAGTAATTTTCTAATGGTTCATCTTCATTTTGTGATATCTAGAATATGTCATTCCTTGTATAGCACCTTGCTTTGAAGTAATCTTGATAATTTTATAGGAATTTGTATTTCATCTCTTTCCAAGTAGAGATTACATCTTTGCCTAACTCCATAAACCATCTGAGAGTTGCATCCTTGAGGGTGGTTATAAATAGTTTCAACTTTTGAGCATCTTGCTTGTAGTTGTAACTATGTCAAAGGATGTTAAACATGAAGATAAATGTATTAATATATTAATTATACATACCTATAAAGTTGGTCAAGGTGAAGAGAGTAATGTTTTTCATGATTCCGTTACTTACATGGGTATTGATGGTAAACTTGAAGGTTATGGCCTTATAATTTTATTCATGATTGTCTCTGATGATTTTTCAAACTGATTATGAACCAAAGAGTTCTTCCACCCAATTTTCAAATCCTTTGTCAACTTTTTCCCATAGTGTGTAATGAATAGTGGTTATAATCTTCTTAAAATTGGAATAAAGTCTTATAACAAGGGGTGATGGAGTGGATCTTCTTATAAATTATTTCAAGATTCAATAAAGATGTCTTATTTGGTTGAGTCAATCGATTTAAAAAGTTCAATGTTTTTCATTGGAGATATAAGGGATTTGATTTATATTTTAGAGAGGAGTTTAAATGAGGGTGGAGGGATATGAATGCCTAATTCCTAAATTTAGGGTGGCTAAATAGGAACTCTTTGAAATGGTAGAAATATGCACTTTTCAAGGGTATGAGAATACTTCTACCTTTCATTTTAATGTTTTTATAGTTTAGCTAATAACTCATTTATTGATACATATTATACCTCAAATATTTTGTTTAGATAAACTACAGATGTTTCTTTAGTCATTGTAGTTGATATCTCTATTGTTGTAATTTGAATAAAATTAAAATAACTTAGAACATCATAAGTTAGAAAATCATAAATTGGAACATCATAAGTTATAGTTTTTATATATAATAATTTTAAAAATCATATCTCCATATAAAATCTTAGTATTTTAAGAAAAATTCTTCCCAAGTAACTACTTTCATGCTACATACAAAAGTTTCCATCTTTTTTTTTGTATTTTCCTACCCTGCCTTGCATAGGGTTAGTTTGAAAAATATTTGTTTATTCCTATTATAACTTGAATAAATTTAAAATATAACTTATAAATCAATAAATTCAATATTTAAATTAAGAAATATTAGATATAAAAATTAAATTTTACACTAAAGTTGGAAATTTTACTTCTATGAAAGCATGAAATTTTATTGTAGAAAGTAAGAGATTTTATTCCTGTAAAATTAGGAATATTTACTTCAATAAAATTAGGAACATATCTCAAACTTTGGATATTATAGTGTTTGACACCTTCCTTATAAATGACACAAAAATGACATAGAAAAATCAACTCCCCAATTAAATTAATGTAGTCAAATCATTGTATGTACAACCAAATAGATGCACTTTAGAGGGGAAGCCACCTAGTTTATTGAGAATGATTGTTCATTAAATTGTTAACCTGAAGTCTGTATACTTTGGTAAGTTATTGGTATTATATATGAAAACTATACTCTTTGTAAGGTTAAGGTGATAATGGTTGCATATAGGAAACACACTTTTCATAATTATAATTAACATAATGTAAGCACACTTGCATGAAATGAAAATTAT
>JARHVA010003983.1:7500-205000 GCA_037957365.1 Torreya grandis
CCCTAGGTAAAAGATAAAGCCTAAATTACTGTTAAATCAAATCCTTAAAAGGATGATCAAATTTATCTTAAGTATGGGACAAAAAATGAAAATTAAACATTCAAGCTAAAAAAGGGTTCAAATATATGTTTTACCCTATTTTTTATTTAATATTTTATAATAGGTATAAAATTTTAAAAGTGAAAATAATAATGAAATCATCAATTAAACATGAGGTAGCCAAGCTTTCCTACAACTTAACAAAGTCACCAAATGGGTAGTAATTTGAATTATCGATTCTAATAATTTCACTTATTGTTGACCCATGGAATGTATTTATAAATATGCCAATAATGTATATAAAACAATAGTATCTTTATAAGGTTTAGGTGATTATAGGTTGTATATAGGAAAACACACTTGAGAAAAATAAATTGTAGAAAAATAAAGACAAGAAAGTAAATTACATGAATTGAAATCTAGATATATCCTAGAATATTCCCACATGGAAAATAAATATATAAACATAATTGAAATTACACACTTACATGAATTAAATATAAATTAAATATACACATAATAGAAATAAACTATATAATAGATGGGAAACTAGACAATCAAATTTGTGTGAGTGAGCATGCCTTGATTGGACTAGAGATTGACTCCCCTCTTTGATCAACATAAAATTAATTCAAATAAAATATTTATTCATCTAGATCAAACATCAAATATAATATCTATAGGTTCATTAAAATCTGATGTAAACTTGATCTCAACTCAATAAATTACAACATTCTATTCTATTTTTAGTTCTCTATTATTGACTACTTATTAATTGACTTGTATCGTGCAACTTCTGTCTTAAGTGGAGAAGGCATGGATATATATATATATATATATATATATATATATATATATATATATATATATATATAATATAGTTTATAACCATAATTTAAGGTTATTATAAGAATAAAATAATATAAAAAACATTATTTAAATAGTATAAATATTATATTTTTTTACAAATAACAACTGTAAAACATCAAAATATAGGATATAGGTAGAAACTAGTTGAAAATTTCTTAGAGACATGTCTAATAGAGGAAGAATGAGGATATAGAATTTTTAACATTGAATTGTAATTTTAATTGATTATAGTAACAATGATATTCCTATAATCATGAAGGAAATTTTATTTAGACTATAAACTAACTATCACATTCAGCATAAGACATTAACATTAAATGTTACAAGTTATCTCAAGTTTCTCTAGGATAATTCTAGTTGTTGTGGGTTGGCTACATACTTGTTACCAGTTAGTTACCTAATTTATATGGGTTATATAACCATTACTATGTGTTACGTAATAGTTGATATGAGTTGAAAAATAGTTTATATGGGCTTCATAATAGATGCTATGAGCTTTGGAATAGATTATATAGGCTGCACCTAGTTGTTATGCATCATGCCCAATACTTGATATAGGTTATCAACAATTCAAATATATATATTATTCATATCACATGTATAAAAAAACTTCAAATAAGTATAATATTCATTCTTCACTCTCAATTGGTAACATCATAAATATTTAATCCATTAAATTATACCAATTTATATAATGATAACTAGTTTTAACCAAATTAATATTCATATACATTATTCATATAATATGTGCATATATCAACATAGTGTAGACCAAAGGAATGTGAATAGAAACGTATGAATTTATTTTATGAAATATTGATCATATAAATGAGGTACAATTGAAGACCTCATCAAAAAAATTATTCATATTGTAATATATGAAATTTAAGCATAAATCTAAATGTAAAGAAAAATTTACAAATAAGTAATGGCATATATTAAAAGTAGTAAGTAAAACCAAATACAAGATACTTATATTTTTTGGTTTCTAGTTTATTGTAACAAATGTCTGATTATTAGAACCAAATAAGATATAATTGTGAAAACTCAAGTTGAGGAATATAGTATATGCCTATGAATGGATAGGTCTATACTCTATGAATAATAAAACAAGTTGAATTTATCCATTTTCTAATGACTTATCTACTTTGACTATGACAAAAATGTGACTGTTATAATATTTTTCATGTGTTTGTTTTGAGGGATAATATAATGCAATTCTATATATGTCATGAAACAAACACTATATTCTTTATCTTTTATTTGGAAACCTTATGGTACTTGTGAAACATATAAACTTATAAAATAAAGGGGGAAGTGTAATGGATTGAGATAATCCCAACCACCCCTATTTATTATTGAACACTAGCAATATACAAAATACTTTGAGGAAAGAATTAAGCCACATGTATTTATCCCATTAGTGTGATTATGTAATTGTGCTCCTTGACTATAGATATAAATTTATCTTTGATACTTGATGATGTAGGATCTTAAATTGATTTGGAATGATTCAAAATTTATTTGTGGATAATCCTAGTGATAGATATTTAATTTGGAAAGAATCTAGTATATTTTTTCAATTTTCACTAGTGTAAAAGATAAATTCTATAGTGATATCAAGTCCATTAATGAGTCAAAATTTATTTGTGTTTATAGTGATGATTTTGAATTATACATTTTATCTAATTTGTGAAACCTATGGGATGACCCAAATGAATATTTATAAACTTTTGAAGTAGTTTTTAAATAGTGAGAGGACAAAGTTGCATTAGGTGGAGAGTTATGTGACAATGAACCTATCTCCATAATATAGATATTACCTATAAATGTATGGATAACTATCCTTAAGTTGGAAAATTTTAAGGGATGATATAAGATAGTTTGAGTATTGACATAGAAATTAATTCGTAATAGTGATATAGGATATATGGGTCCATCTTGCATACAGATAAATGGTTACAAGAATGGAGAATAAATGTCATGTATTTGTGTTTAATTTAAGTGGTTTAAGATATGTCAGTAACTAAAATTTGAAAGTAACAATGACTAGATTGAGGTATGCACACCTCCAAATTTAAACCTTAATTAGCACCCACATTATGTACCTCCCCATCACCAGACTCTGTTACCCATATCTATGCTTTTGCCCTATCTATGGACTCCCTTAGGGCCAAATTATACCTAATCACAAGTATCCCCATAATCACACACACACACACACACACACACACACACACACACACACACACACACACACACACACACACACACACACACACACACACACACACACACACACACACACATGCCTAAAGCTGAAAATCTACTCACCAAACACCTATGAAAATAAAAAACTATTATGCTCATCACCCTATTATGTAATCAAGTCACACAATAGCCTACTGGCTAGGAAATCAACCCCACCTATGTTATCTACCATATCCTTGCTTATTCCAATATATAAATCTCATTACAAATCAATAAATCTATCACCTATGGAAAATAATTCTACTCTTAGGGTTGAATACACATCATATAGGTTCCATACATCCACTAAGATAAGTTTTGATCAGTTTGAGCCATCCAAAATTCATTGTAACCCATGTTATGTTGAAACTAATGCTATATGTAGTGGGAAATATGAAACCATTAATTTATACAAACTAGAAATTATGTAATTATTATAGCTATTGAAAAACCACTATGTTAGATGTGAAACTGTTAGTGTATGAAGTATGATAGTCATGTAACCACCATAATATTTTTTAACTATCAATATAGATTTGTAATAATTAGTCTATGGAGATTGACTATTTTTACCCACATTAGTTTTATCTACCAGCTCGATAAAATAGAAAGTGTAATTTAAAAAAAAATCAATCAAAAACTATTTATTTGTTTTATTTATAATATTATATTAATTATGAACATTTTGAATATAAACTCATCAAATTTAATAGATCCTAGAGGATTTTTCAACAAAATTTAACAAACCTAAGGTTTTGGGGGAAATGGATAAAAATAACCTAGTCCTAGGCCTCACATGTTTCCATCGATACCATTTCCATCTTCTTTGTACTTTCTAAATTTACATTATCTACTTGAGATTTGGTCAAAGGTGGGTCAAACATCAAATTGAACAAGTGGACATGAAAATTATTTATAAATTTGGAATGCAAATCTATTTAGATTAACCTTTTAGTTTGATTATTTATTTTTAGAAAATACCATTTTTAGCATAGTTTGTTTTATTTGTTTCATTTTTGGTGTAATTTTATGCATTTGAAAGTTTTTTAGGAATATATCAACATGGGGTGACCTAAGTGGTACTATTTTCTTAATTCTATGGTAAGTAATTTTTTTCTTTCCATAAAATTTTAAAAAAAAAAAAACATTTTATTTTTACATTTGGATCCCAATTTATCTTTTTAGGTTGACATCTCTTCACCCAACATTGAGTTTCATTCTCCGACATGTGATAATATGAATAATTTTCATCCCTAACATGTATGATGGGTTATATATTTTTTTTTTCAATTAAATAGTTTATTTTAAATATCTTCAATATGTTATGCTTGATTATTGACTTTTGATACTAGGTGATTAAGCACCTCAGTTGGTTTCACCATGTTACATAGGTAACCAAGGTAAGTTATATAACCTTCCCCTTCAATGGGATACACATATTATCATGAAAATCACCTTATCTAATTTATGATAGGTAAATTTTGTAAGGGGTCAATATGTAAACACCCCAAAAAATCATAATTCAACATTAAAAACATATATGATAAAGATGCCAAAAATCTTTGAATAAAGATATAACATGCTCATATCCTTTCCATTCCCATTTTTACTTTTTAATATTTTTCTAAATTTAAAAAAATATTATATCTATAAAATTATGAGCTCTAAGCTAAAGTTTTTTGGGGTTTCATGTGGCATGGTAAAACTACTATAATGGTTTCAAAAATTACCATGGTAAAATTTCAAACTATCATGGTAGTTTTAAAAATCACCTTAATGGTTTTGTAAACCTACGTGGTGTTTTCTCAACCTAGTTATGGTTTAAAAATCATCACTATGCTTAAATATAAGGTTTGGTCACCATCTTTTGAAGTTCCAATTACACTCATGAAACACACATTTTTAAACACTTTTTAAAATGATGCTTCACTTATGATCCATTGCTTGAGTTAATTTCAAATTATTAGAATTAAACCCTAATAAACCTAGTTAATTCCAAATAACCCAAGTTAAAGTATTAATTACTCCAATAAACTTTCTATTAATCTTATTTTATAAATATGCTTATATACATTACAATTCAGATAAAATAATAAATGAATTATCAACCTACACTCCATCAATGTTTAGCACCAACCATAGAAATACTAAAATTTACATTCACACATTTATTTTAGTTTCATTATCCTACTCATTATTGGTGTTAAGGACATACCTAGTTAAAATTAATAATATACAATGGAGGTGGCACCCTGATCATTTATGATCAATAACCTACATCATATTTCAAAATTTTTAGTCACATTTAACAAGTTGTAGGCATATTTATTTTAGTTTTCATTTTATTTTTGTTATATTATAATTATTCATTTGAGAATTGTTAATGAATTAAAATCAATCTATATATATATATATATATATATATATATATATATCATTTTTATTTATTTAATAGGTATTTTATTAATTATTAAAATTATGAATTAGATTACCCTCTACCAAATCAATGGACTATAAAAGCCCTGGGAAAATTTTCTTTATAATATTCACCCCTACTTTATTCCACATAAGATTCTAAATATCTAATCCATTATATTTAAGTATATTATTTGTTTTGCATTTATTTAAGATATCCTTTATGTTTATTTTGTAATTTACATTCCTTCATAGATTTTGTGTATGTGTAAACTCTTATTTGAAGACATGATAAGAAATAATTATTTCCTCAAAATAAATACTCTTTGTGAATCCCATATACATTTGAAAATATTCACGAGTGTCATTTATTCATCTTTTTAGTTGTAATCAATTCTTTCTCTAATTCAATCCTCTACACACATTAAAAATTGGATCGGTACCATATTAAACCCATAAAATATTTTCCCATACCAATAAAATATGCATGCCACTTATTCCAAATATATTTATTCTTATTTATTCATTCATAGTATTTGGTATTACTTTTTACTTACATTTCTAGTAAATTTTTGAATTTTTTGTGTTAAATCTTTGGATAGATTTTTAATTACAAAAGTTACAATATAATTTTGAATTAATTAAGAACAGTATTACAGTTAACAATTCAATTTACATTTAGGTTTAGCCTTTATATCTAGATATATCATTTCAATTTCATTTTTATATTCTTACATGTATGATTAAAAATATGGATATAGTTTACTAGACATATCTAGTTCATTTCCACTATACTCAATTATATAATTCATGAATGTAAAACATAGTATAAGACACTTATTCATGTTTATTCATGTAAAGTGAAATGTTTCATTAAGTTTTAGTATTATAATAACTATTGGGATGATATATGCTTTCTTGTATTGACGAAGTTAACATATTTCAACCTTTTAAGTTAAGGGTTTTGTCAAGGATGATGAAAACACTAGTATTTATATGTGGTGGTTTCATAAACACCATTATTTTTAGGTGGTGACCATCATGTAACCACCTTTTTGGTTTCATATCCATCAATGTCTCTAGGTGGTGGTTGTATAACCATAGGCATTTACAAGTTTAAGTCATGTAACTACCTCACCAATTTCTTAACTAATAGTTTCTATATGTATTAGGTGACTAAGCACCATGATAGTTTCAAAACCACCAATTTGCATAAAGCAAAAGTTTCTACACCAACCAAAACACATGAATCGGATTTTTTTCAAACATTTCCACTACTTTGTAACAATTAATTTAGATTATTTTTTGGGTTCCAAGGTGGATGGGAATACATATAGACTTTGTGGAAGGTAGAGGACATTAGATAAGTCAACAATAAATCATGAAGCTAGATTCACATTATAATTTTTATGTTTGGGTCCATATTCATGTTGCCTCATTATTTATTATTTTTTAATAGTTTTTCCAGTTGTGTTTGATCATTTTAGAGTGTTTTATAAGTGAAAAAAATAATGTGAGCAAGTTTTGGATAGTGTAGTATTGAAAATCTATCCACGAATCTATGCTTGGTAGTAAATTATATAATTGTTGAATTGCATAGTGGATAAGGAGTGTTATTATCTGAGCTAATAGATTTTTTACCACACTAGGTTTCTCCAAGAAATATCTTGTATTCATATTATGTTTTTTTCTCAATTTATGTTCAGTTGGTTGTACATTTCATTTTAAACATTTTTTCCTTATCTTTTGATAGATTTTTAATTACAAAAGTTACAATAGAAGATTGAATTAATTAAGAACATTTTTACAGTTTACAATTCAATTTACATTTAGGTTTGACCTTTATATCTAGATATATCATTTTATTTTCATTTTTATATTCTTACATGTATGATTAAAAATATGGATCTAGTTTACTAGACATATCTTGTTCATTTCCACTATACTCAATTATATAATTCATGTATGTAAAACATAGTATAAGACACTTATTCAAGTTTACTAATGTAAAGTGAAATGTTTCATTAAGTTTTAGTATTAGAATAACTATTGGGATGATATATGCTTTCTTGTATTGATGAAGTTAACATATTTCAACCTTTTAAGTTAAGGGTTTTTTCAAGGATGATGAAAGCACTAGTATTTATATGTGGTGGTTTCATAAACACCATTATTTTTAGGTGGTGACCATCATGTAACCACGTTTTTGGTTGCATATCCATCAATGTCTCTAGGTGGTGGTTGTATAACCATAGGTATTTACAAGTGTAAGTCATGTAACTATCTCACCAATTGCTTAACTAATAGTTTCTATAGGTATTAGGTGACTAAGCACCATGATAGTTTCAAAACTACCAATTTTCATAAAGCAAAAGTTTCTACACCAACCAAAACACATGAATCAGAATCTATTCAAACATTTCCACTACTTTGTAACAATTAATTTAGATTATTTTTTGGGTTCCAAGTTGTATGGGAATACATATAGCCTTTGTGGAAAAGTAGAGGACATTAGATAATTCAAAAATAAATCATGAAGCTAGATTCACATTATAATTTATAAGTTTGGGTCCTTATTCATGTTGTCTCATTATTTATTAGTTTTTTTTATAGTTTTTCTAGTTGTGTTTGATCATTTTAGAGTGTTTTATAAGTGAAAAAAATAATTTGAGAAAGTTTTGGATAGTGTAGTGTTGAAAATTCCATCCATGAATCTATGCTTTGTAGTAAAATATATAATTATTGAATTGCATAGTGGATAAGGAGTGTTATTATCTAAGCCGATAGATTTTTTACCACACTAGGTTTATCCAAGAAATCTCCTATATTCATATTATGTTTTTTTATCAATTTATGTTCAGTTGGTTGTACATTTCATTTCAAACATTTTTTTCTTATCACTATTTTATCATTTTAAGTACTCTATAACAATAATCAATCAATCATCTATTGATCTAAGAGTATAGGATCTATGTTGATGAAGCTTAGTGTGTAGTATCCACCTATTTATGGAGAAATTTGCTATAATATCTATGTTTAGTATCATTTTTATTCCTTATTTTTGGTTTTATTTGTTTGTATCTAAATTATAGTATATTCATGTGACTAAATCAAGTAGTTTTAGTGGTCAAGGTATATCACTTCTCTTTGAAGAAGATATTTCCACAAGGAAATGGAATTAACAATTCATAAGTATGGTTCATTATTATGAATAATATTCGTGTATAACATAAGAGATTTGTATACATTTAAATTTGATTGCTTCATCACTAACATCACTAATTTAATCTATTTCCATATAATTTGTCTTAATATTGCATTATCCTAGTCCTAATCCAATATTTATAATATATCCCCCATCGTATACTAACCTTATAACATCTCATGATTAATTAATTATTATAGTTAATCTAACTTATATCCAAATCATATCTTATCTAATATTTGGGAATTTAAAATTCCCTCCCACCTACCCTACACTATGATTAGCCTCTCCTACATCACTAGACTCTTTATAAACCCTTAATCATATGATTAATCACCAATTAATCAAGATTAAACATTTATAAATACTCTAGAGGATTTTACCTCTAGAACATTCCCTCCTCTAGAATTATCTAATGAATTTTTAATTCCTTGAATAATTGTCCACCATTGATCTTCCTACACTGAAATTTTAATTTCATCCATTGATCTTCCTTCATCCCTCTCTATAAATAATAAACCCACCCTTCATTCTAACTAATAATAAAACCCCATGATAAATTAGTCCATAATCTCTTAATCATCTTAGTTTATTATCAATACATTCTCCATTGCTGTAACTTCTAGGTCTGAGTCTATATTATGTAATCAACTTGTCAATTTGGAGCATGATATTGTATAAAGGGTTATAATCTAGGTATAAATCAAGTATACATCTTCTATTTTGATTAATTTTTTTCATTTTGCTCAAATTTTTCAAGGTTGTGATAAAATTTGAGTAGATTATATCTATTTGTGCATGCTTAAATCCATTTCTCAAAATTTGCATAAAATAAGACATTTAACAAGATTGAAGGAGTTTCTAGCATCTGTATTATATGAGCAAGTTTGACTGGCTAGATTCCATCATGGGGATTCTCATAGAGAATCTTGGAGTTCTTATGGATTTAGTGAAAAATAATGAGGATGATCTTGGGAATGATGAGGTGGAAGAATGGCCCCATGAAAACTAAGATCCACCTACAATTAAGTATGAGGAAAATATATAGATTTAGATATATGATGAAGATGTGAATGTGAAGATACTAAACCATTAGTTTTCATAACTAGAGGTGTATTTCATTTGTATTAGATTAATGAGAGATAAAAAATTATTTTGTAAGGTTAAAATTAACCAAACATGACTTAACTTTTTTGTTAATAAGCTTCCTCTTATTACTAAATGGGATGATTATATGATGATAATCAAAAATATATTTAATCATATACTTTAGGAGGAATAGAATTATATGTATTCATAATATCTTAGGAAAAATCAAGGCTAAAACATGAAAAGATACATAACTGAGTTTTGCAAGAACATTTTCCAAATGGGTAAGGATATAGTAGACCATGACATCTTGATGAAGTATGTTTGTGGATTCCACATCTATTTTAAATAGGCTTGTTCTGTTTGCCAACCCTCTGGATGTAGATAAGGCTTATTATAAATCTCACTAATTGGAGATGGGAAATAATAAGGATCCATATACCTCTCAAAGAAATAAGGTGGTTCTAAGTATAAGGATATAGGTAAAGTAAAAGGTAATAATAATTCTACTTCCATTTCTAATAAGGATAATAAAAGTCATTGTAGGCATTATGATGTTGATACTCATTTTGAGTAAAATTGTTGGAAGCTACATCCAAAATTTCCCTCATTTAAGAAGAATAAGTTTATGACATCTCTAAACTATGAAAACATTGGTTTCATATCTAATGTGTATGAGATTTTTTGTTGTATCTATATCAATTTTTACGTATATTTAGATAGTAGTATTTCTCAAGAGAGTGAACTTTATAAAAAAATTATATTATAATTTAGATTAATAAAATGAAATTAGGTGCTCTTTTTTATACTTGTTCACAAATAAATTTTAATCAAGGAGTTAGTATAAAATTAAAGATAGAGACTTATAATCACCCAATCCCATATGTTTTTGGGTTGGTAAAGAAATGTGTAAACATCAAGGTGACCAGATAATGGAAAATAAATTTTGGTATCCAAATGCACATTTCATTGATGAAGATATAGTGGATGTTGTGCCTCTTGATGTGTGTGTCTAGTATTTGGTAGTCCTTATTTCTATATATAGGATTTTATCTTCATGAGAAGATACAATAAATACCATTTGGTGAAGGATATCAAGAGATAAATCATTTAAACATATAAATTTTATTCAAAAAAAACATTTTCAAGTGCCTTTCAAGCTAAAAGGATTATTAATGCAAGTTGAAATATTGATTTACTTATTTTGAGAGATATTCAAGTAAATAAATAGATGCACATAAAAAAAAATTTGTAGCATGTTAACTAACAAGAATAATATAAGATATTTGTTTCAAAATTTTAAGGAAGAATTAATGAGACCTTGGGTTGCCACAAGGCATGTTGAACATTAAATAGAGTTTCTACTAGATAGTTTGCTTCCAACTCTCAGGTTGTATAGGAAGTCATTGAAGGATTAAAATGACATAAAACAATAATTTTTATCTTATTTAATAAGGTATAATCCATGCCAATAATTATCAATGTGTTTATCCTATTTTTTTAGTATATAATAAAGATGGTTCATGGATAATGTGTGTCAATTATAGATAAATTAACAAAATAACCATCAAGAATAGGTACCATCATCCATGGATTGATGATATTCTATATCAACTTCAACATGTCAAGTATTTTACTAAACTATATTTGAATTTGGGTATCACCAAGTAAGAATTAAATAAGAGGATAATTTGAAGGAATATTTCAAGACAAGGAAAGGAAAGGTATGAATGGTTTGCTATACCTTTTAAGCTATGTAATTCACTAGAAATTTTCATGCAGCTGATGAATAAGGTAATGAGATAATTTATTTATTCTTTTGTCATTATGTATTTGGATTATATTATTATTTTATTCAAAACTTTTTATGAGCATGTTGATAATTTGATTTTTTTTTTAAAATTTTGAAGGAGAAAATGATAATGAATGAGATGAAATTTGAGTTTCATCAATAACCATTTATATTTTTGGGGCCTGTAGTTGGATATGACAGATTGAGGATTGATTTATAAAATATATAATCCATCATGAATTGGTCAAAAATTTCCAATGTAACTAAAACAAGTTGTTTTTTTATTGTAGTTTAGAATTCAAAGAAGTTCATCAATAATTTATCTTCCATATCTACACCTTTGCATGAAGTTACATCAAATGGTAAAAAAAATATTTGGGGTAATAAGCAAAATTATGCTTTTTATATTTAAAAAAAAGATATTATTCATGCTCTAATATTATATTTGAATAACTTGTAGATTCTATTTTAGGTGGAAATGGATGCTAGTAATTATTATATGGGGTTTGTAATTTTACAAAGAGGTAATTTCATATGTTACCATTTAAAGTTATTTCATGGTGAAATTATAATTATTTTACATATGATAAAGAGATAAATGATTTTATTATATTAATACATAAATTAAAATTATATCTTATGGGTAAGGAAACTATTATTCACAAAAATCATCAACCTATATAATATTTACAAAAACAAAAAAAAACTATAATAATATAAACATAAATAGTTTCATTTTATTATCAAATATAAAAAGGGTGTGACTAAGAAAATATTTTGAATGTTATTTATATCTCATTTGGTTTCATTCACTAACACTATTTTAGTGTAAAATTTCACCCTAGATAAGTTGATTAAACCTTATAAATTTTATGATAACATGGAACTATCTCTCCTCATATACAAGCTACTACAAGAGATAAATCTCTAGGTTTGAAAGGGATAACTCCCAATATTTATATTCTAGGCTCACATCACACTAGGATAATCACTATTGGGGTGAAAAAGGAAGAAGGAGACATAAAATAAACCTATTATAATGAGATGATACACCCAATATAACTCCATACAACACACTTACATCTGCACTAAGAAAGGATATTACCAAAACTAACCTTAACTCTATGTCCTTCTAGCATATGTATTTTTCATAGAGAAAGATTGTTATGCCTATTTATAGGTCAGTAAAAATAAGGTTTGATACTAGAAATTAATATTACATCTCATACTTCAAGATACACCTAACAAATACATACACAATATGAAACCTATTAGAAGAGATATCACTTACACAATATATGTAGGAGCAACATAGAAGTAAGGAAAACATCTTCATCAATTAAAAACCACATAAACCACTTAAGACACTTAGGAAAGAGATTATAAAGAATGAATAAAATTCATAAAATTTTATTCAAAGGTAAATGAGGTATCAAAATGAGTAGTGATTCACCATACCAATTATGGATCCATTATAAAACCAAGAAGGCTTGAATATATAGAACATAGGAGAGGAAAGAGAATACGAGAGGTGGAAGGGTCACAAGACCAAGTGTCAAAATTTATAAACTAATTATAACTAAATATAATGAAGTGTATAACAGGATATTAAGGAACTCTTGGAGAAGTGTCCATCTAAAGCATGACATAATTGTCAAGTTGGTGTGGAACTCCTCATTATCCTATTTTAAAATTTCCTTGATGATGAGTCAATCCACTTGAATATATAAAAATTACATAGGGTTCATTGCCACATATCCTAAAACATGAGAAGGAAATTATATAATTTTATGTCCTCTATGCTTCTCCAACTTATGATCTTCTTCTTGACATTTATGTTCATTATCTGCAGTCACTTACTAGCATTACTAGGCTTATCTTCACATTTGTCACCTGAGTGACTTGCATTTTTTCATGGAGATGAATTATATATGATGTATGGCACTTTTTTAAGTCCTATTCATCATTTTTATATCAAATATACGTCCAAATTTTTAATGTCACTCTTCTCATTCTCCCACTTAGGTAGTCATTTTACCTTCTCACTATGTTGTTCAAGACTACCTATGATGAATGAGATAGCAAAGGGTTTTACATGATTATTTGAGGTTATATTTGAGTATAGGTATTTATAAAAATTCCTTTTATTTCTCTCATAATTTTTATCACTTGTTCGTTCACTTCTATACCTACAACACACTTCAAATCTTGCAAAAGATAGATAATTAAGCATGTATGTATAAGTGATGGTATGGAAAATGTGGATACCAAGGAGCCTAAGAGAATGATAAGTACATCAAAAAAACTTTATATTTAATTTTACCATATTTTAATTCATGACTCTCCATATCTTCTCCATTGGGTTTGCACAAGGGTTTTGAGAGGGTTTGTGGTCGTTCTGACACTTAGTGATGATTCATAAAATCTAGACTTTTAATTCCCAAAAAAATTACACTAAGTTAAGGACCCCTTTAAAATATAATAAACTAATATAGGAACCATTCACACTATTTTTACAAATGAGAGTGAAATAAAGTGGCCTTTGAGCTCTTTATATGCATTTTGAGTAGGCTTGAGAGGAAATTAGGCCTAAACGACTAATTTTAAATGGTTTCCTTTAAAATTATGGATTTTAACCACCTTATACTATCATTTTAAGTTTATAATATGGTTTATAAATTTATAATTGTCATATGTATGGAGTTTAAGGCCACTAGGGTTTAGGCTTTGTTCTAGGCCTAGTAGACCTAGACTATAATTCTATGCATATAGCCACCTTTGGGTGATATAATGACTATAGGTGACTTTTAAATATTTTTTAACCTTAATAAAAACCTCAAAAATCATCTAATAATGTATTCAAGTCTCTTCCCATTCATATTTTCCCTCTTCACATACTAACCTACAGGCTTACCTTGATTGTGGATTGCCCTCTATCTAAGACAAAACAAAAGGCATGTACCCTATTTTCCTAACCATAGTGAGACAATATAAGGATTTATGAGGTTATTAGGACACATTTTTTTAAATTTTAAAAACTTTATTATTCTCCTAAAAGTCTTAAACATCAAATTTCACAAGACTAGCTTTCTACATATTGTGACCATGTACAATGTTCTTGTTGGACTTAAAAAAACTTAAATTATGACTATAGGTTATATGTCATTAACTATGATAATATTTTGAAAGTGTGATAATATCACTATTATTATCTTCATCTTACCCATCTACTCATCAATCACCTAACATCCTTCATTACTTAGGTATGTACTCTTATTGAAAAGTTTTAATATTGATCAACTTCTCAAATTCATACATAATGGAATTAAATTGTTTCCAAATGTCATATGATTCTTCATTATTTTCATGTTCATGAATGTTATATTTATTTTTAGGTAGAATCAGTTTCTCACTTAGAATGTCATGTTTTGACATAGCTAGGATACTCACATCATCACTCATGTGTATAAGATAGTTTCCCCATGAAATTGGCTCTAGAATGTTATCAATATCTTCCTCAAAGAATCCATAAAAATCCTCATGAATTATGTAAGTTACAACACTATTTTATTCAAATCCACCTTACTTAGCTCCCCACTCATCAAGATACAAATCATAGATTCCATCAAGAAGAATTATAGGTTTTTTATCATTAGGGTGATCATATTCCTCAATGACATTACAATTCATGTTAGAATTGTAAGGCATATAGGGATCTACATGAAAACTAGAAACAATTTATAATTTGATTGTCACTTTTTCACCATATTTAGTCCTACATGCCATGTTAGAACAATCTAAAGTCAAATTGCCTCCAATCTTAGCAGTGAACTCTCTTGAAAAACAAAGTGAAAAATGAGGAGGCACATCTACCACTACAACATATTTAGAAATGGTGAAGATAGGACAAGCATGAAGGACTAGTTTCAAACATCTAATTATGCCAATGGTATTAGAAACCAACCCATCCAATTGTAGTACTCTTTTGACATGGGTTTCATACTTCAAGTTCAATTTATTAGCTACTTGTTTGGGCATGACATAAGCACTAGTTATACTATTAATGAGATAATTATGTACCAAGGAATATCCAATAATTATGGATAAATATAATGGAGTAGGTTTGTCTACCCTTTCAACTTCAATTGATTGTACTTCACTAGGATTTATTGCATTTACCAAAGCTGACTCATTACCACTAGGTTGTTTAGTTTCCAGACTAAGATTAGAAAACTCTTATTGAAGTATGTCTACTTTTTCAGGTATTTCCAATGTATCTTATATTAACACATTCACATGAGACCTCTTCATATTCTCCATAATGTTAGTGAAAGGACCACTAACTTTTTTTTGTCCACTAGTAGGAATCATGTTACCTACACCTTGATAATTATGAGGCATTAAATAATTTATAACATTTTAACCTCTTTGGTTTACTTTTGTATTTGTAATGCCATTATAAATACCTAAAATTTTATGTTTTTTAACATTAATTGGTTGACTACTAACATCCCCTTAAACTTCTTCAACTACCTTCCTCTTACTCATGTTTATAGCTATAGAACCTACATAAATAATTAAATTACCTTGATAATTGACTACCCATGAGTCATTTTTATTCTAATTAACCAATTTTTACCCAATTGAAACACCCTTCTCATTAGTCACTCCTATATTTGGTACTTCATCTTTAGCCATAGCTAGCATAGTTCCCAAACATGCCATAAAGGCTTGGTTGAAGGGCTCATTGACATAGGGAGATGGATCATAAGGTTGATCCAATGAAGGTTGACTATTTTGATCTTGGTCAAGGTTATTATTATTATTCACTAGTTCTCTTGAGGTTGAAGGATCATTAGGATTGTAACCACCATATGTCTTAGGTTGAACTAGTTGTCCTTGACCTTGAGCATCGATGACCTTGGAAATTTGGCCTATTGCCTTGATAGTCAGGGTAGTAATAATTAAGTTTATAATGGATTTGAAAAGGATTAACTTGATAATATTGAATGATCCTCTTTATACCTTAGATATTTTTATCCATATCTCTCATGCTTTCTACTTCGTTATGTTTTATTGGTTGATTATGGGAAACAAGGTTATGTTTAAGTGAAGGAATAAGAGTAACAACAAGTTTATGAGTTTTCAAATCAAGTAAAATAGGTGTGAGAGGCATTGGGGAAATGTTCCTAACATAAATAAAAAAATTATCTACACTAATTCCCACCTCATATGCATTAGGTAGAGTATTACCTCCCATAGATTATATCATCATTGAAATGTCACTATTAAATGATTTAAGGTAGTAAAGAAAAGCACAGTGAATTATTAGTCTTACCAAGATTGGGATACTATCCCATTTCTTATATAATATTATGTTGAAGTCATGAATTACTTATTTAGGTTCTCTCCTAATGGTGGTGATATCTCCATTAGTGACAAGTTATCACTTTTGTCCTAAAATATTATTTTGAATGCATCTCCTAAATCATCCCATGTGGTGATTAATTCAGGTGCCAAAGTTCCATACTAGTCAAGATCTTTTCCTTTGAAGGAGACAAATAATAACTTGATTTTAATGTTATCCTCTATATATGATGGATATCTCATAAGTTAGTAATGTTTCTTATATGCTCAATATGTGTGATGGTAGTCTCACCAGTGTCTGATGGAACACTTTTGAGTGAAGATATGGTGATATCATTATAATGGCCAAGTCTTAGAGGATTATATCAATTGAAGTAAATATAAATAAATTTTATTTCCATGGTGATTTTATGTATTTACAATAATTGGGTAATCAATAACTTTTTATGGGTTTATGAGCAAGACATGACTTCTTTGGATAGGGATGGGTGTTTTCAAATCTACTTGATTTATATGAATAAGGAGGAAGAATTAAAATTAAAAATGTTTGCCTTTTATGATAGACCTTATTTTTACCTTTGGAATTAAAGAGTGCACTAATATCTAAGCAATATTGAAATTTTGGAGTCATTAGATACTACAAGAAGTGGAATATTATAGCTCTTTATTGTCAAAGCTAGGATCTAACCTAAACAACCTTCTTGGACTTTATATCCCACCAGGCATGCCAAAGATATTATAGAATAAAATTTCATCCTATATAATTTTAATAAAAATTATAAATTTTAGGATAACATGGAACTATATCTCCTCATAGATAAGCTACTACAAGAGATATATCTCTAGGTTTGAAAGGTATAGCTCCCTTCATTTGTCCTCTATGATCACACTAAACTAGGATAATAACTATTGGGGGTGAAAAGGGAAGAATAATACATAAAATAAACCTATGATAATTATTTTATACACCAAATATAACTCCACATAACACACTTACATTTTCACTAAGAACGAAGATGACCAAAACTGACCTTAACTCTATGTCCTTCTAACATAGTTATTTCTCATAAAGGTAGATTGATATGCATATATAGAGGTGGGTGAAAATAAGGTATAATACTGTAAATTATTATTACATCTCAAACTTTACTAAAAAATTAATAAACACCTACACTTTATGAAACTTGTTAGAAGATATATCAATTACACAAGATATGCAGGATCAAAATGGAAGCAAGGAGAACATCTTCATCACTTTTCAACCACATAAACCACTTAAAAGACTTAGGTAAGATATTTTATAGAATAAATAAAATTAATAAAAATAAAAATTTAATGGAAAATGAGGTTTTAAAACTAGCATGGCTTTGCCATACTAACTATGTATCTATTATAAATCAAAAAAGGCTTGAATATATAGAACATAGGAGAGGAGAGAGAAGAAAAGTGGAAGGGTCACAAGAACAAGTGTAAAAATTTAGATACTAGTTAAAGTTACATAAAATTAAGTTTATAATAGGATATGAAGGTCCTCTTGTACAAGTTTGCATCTAAATCATGACATATTCCTCAAGTTGGTGTGTAATTCCTCATTGTATTATTTTAAAACTACCTTAATGATGAGTCATCCACTTGACTACATAAAAATACCATAGGGGTCATTGAAACATATCCTCTAACATGAGAATAAGGAAATGAGATTAGTTCAATTACTCCACACTTCTCCAACTGATGATCTTCCTCTTGACACTTATGTTCACTATTTTTAGTCACTTACTAGCCTTCCTAGGCTTACCTTCACACCTATCACCTGAGTGACTTGTATTTGATCATGGAGATACATTACAAAGGATGTACGACAATTTTTTAAGACATATTTTTCCTTTTTTATATCAAATATATCTCAAAATTTTCAATGTCACTCTTGTCATTCTCAAACATAGGTAGTCATTTTGCTTTATCACTGTGTTGTTCAAGACTGCCTATGATGAATGATCTAGTAGAAGATTTTACATGATTATATAAGATTATATTTTAGTATATGGAGTTATAAAATGTTCTTATATATCTACCAAAATGGTTTTCACTTTTCCATTCCCTTATATACCTATAACACATTAAATATTGTAAAAGATAGAGAATTAAACATGATTGTACAAGTGATGTTATGAAAAGAGTGGACAACAAGGATCTTGGGAGAGTGATAAGTATGTATAAAACACTTTCTATTCCATTTTAACATCTTTTAATCCATCATTCACCATATATTCTTCATCATGTTTGCATAAGGGTTTCCATAGGTATTTAGTCATTTTAACTCTTAGTGATGAGTCATAAAATCTAGATATCTAATTCCCAAAAAAATTAAACTAATAAAATTTATAGACAATCTTAAAATATCCAAAACTCCTTGGGGCACCATGCACACTATCCATATAAATTTTATATAAATAAAGTGGCCTTCAAGCTCCTTCTATGCATTCTAAGTAGGCCTAAGAGGAAATTAGGCATGAATGACCAATTTTGATTGATTTCATAAAAAATAGTAGATGTTACTAGACTTATAATCTCCATTTAAATTATTCATATCTTTTTTAAAGTTTTCATGATCATATGGATGGAGTTGAAGGCTACTAGGGTTTAGGCCTATTTCTAGGGCTAACAGACCTAGACTGTAATTATGTGCATATAGCCATATGTGGATGATATAATGACTATAGGTGACTATAAAAACTTGTTTAAACTTCAAAATAACCTCAAATATCATCTAAAAATTCATTTAAGGCCATAACACATTTAGTTTTTCACTCTTCACACACTAACCTACATGCTTAACTTGACTCTGGAGTGTCCTCTATCTAAGATAAAATAGAGGGCATGTCCCTTATTTTAATAACAAAAGTTAGACTATGTATGGATTTATAATGTTATTATTACACCTTAAATAAATTTTAATAAGTTGATTATACTCCTAGAAGTCTTAAACATCAAATTTCACAAGACTAGCTTTCTAGGTCTGGTGACTATGTATGATGTTCTTGGTGGACTTAAAAACCTTGAATTATGACTATAGGTTGTATGTTATTAAATTTGAGAATATTTTTAAAGTGTGATAGTATAATTTTTATATTGTCTTAGAATATTTATATTCATATCACCCCTCTGATCATCAATCACCTAACATCCTTCATACCTTAGGCTAGTTTATAGCATGGAGTGACCTATAGGTGTACATCTTAGGGAATATGGTATTCCTTTAGGTGCTTTTTTCATACCTGAGTAATATTTACCACAAATTTAATCTCTATTAAAGTCATTAGGAATCATATAATACTTTTTAAAGCTCATTTAATGCATATAAACCATGTTGTCATTCTTTACCATCAACACAATAGGTGTTACTAAAAGTTATAGGTTCATGTGGCTTTTTGGCACTGTGTTTACTGAGTGATTATAGTGTAAATTTGATGGAACTTAAATTCCCTCAATATTCATTCTCTCTGACTGATTAACTTCATTTCATTTATTAACATTACCTTTAGGACTAAGCTATCAGAATGAAAACATTAATCTCCCATAGACCTCATGGTCTCCAACCAATAGGTGACACTATGTAAGGAGGATCCACTTCTTGAAGAATTTAAGTTAATTAGTCTCATTAAGCCAATTTATTCAAATTTACACATATAAGTTTATTTTAAATGGTAATAATGATGTTAATGACTTGATAACTTCATCAAGTCCCTTTCAAAGGCTCAGTCTATAGAGTTTTCATCTTCAGAGACTACTCACATCCTAGAATCCCTTACTTCATCAAAATTACTATTTAGAACCTATTTCCAACTAATTTTAGATGTTGCTTTTGAATAATCAATTATGAATTTAGATTCTAGTCCTTTAAATAGTCTTTAAATAGTAAAATTTTCTTGTTTTCATGTTTATAGTCTATAAACAGTAATCAATGCCTTCTAACCTTTGTTCACCATTTGAACACCACTGTCTAAGGCAAACATTTCTCACAGTAGTTGTTAGTGGTCTTAGGATAGTGGACTATGTGTAAAGAGTTTTATGAATTTCTTAAGCCCATATCAACCAATATCCATATATTTCCATTGATAATATAATAAAATAGGTTATTGGGGATTGAAAATAAACATATACCATTCTTTACATGAAGTCACTCCAAGAAAAATGATTAAAATGAGATCTGTAACTACCAAAACATGTTCTATATACCATTGTATTTATAATTATAGCATAATGAGGGTAATATTTCCTATATATCCATGTTCACACATATAAAGTAAAATGATAACAACATGGAAGGAATTAAATGATCTACAATTACATGTACACCTCTTGGTTTACACAAACCAATTTAAATAGAGAAGGAAACCTGAGATGTTAGGGATGTGCAAGCAATTTGGAGGCACTATAAATATTAATTTTTGTTCATGAATTTAAATACACCATTACAAAAACCATTTAAATGTAGTTTAATGCCATGAATACTACTTTAATTCACCAAAAGTAATCAGCTCAACTCTACTTCTCTTGTCTATACCAACTATAAATTGGTTGACCCTATTGACTTGCCAAAGGAAGTAAAGAGGGAGATAGATCAATTTTCACCATATTTATAACTCTAAAATATTATTAATAATGTAAATTATTTATGATAATATAAAGAGATCCTCCTGAAGATATCAGACATTCTAAGACTATTATGAATCTATACAAAAAACTAGAAATGGCTTGTTTTATAGTTAAACTCCTTTATATGTTGAACCTACAATTTTTAGTTTCTAAAATTCCATATAAAATAAAACTAACATGTGGGATTTTATGTTTCAATTTATCACATTTTTTATTTGGTTGAAATCCATACATGTTCATTAGAATAGATAGCCAAAAGGTGGCAAAAAAGAACATTAGGACAAGTGAAAAATATGACCATGTTCAAACCTACAAGACCTCATGAAAAAATTGACTATGTAAAAGGGTTTGATAAAATTTTAGATAGGTTCAAATTTAATCAAAAATCACCATAAATATTATTGATCCTATTATGTTTGAGTCCTGTGTAGTAGGAGATGAGCTTAATGCATATTTTGGGGAGACATTTTTTTATCAAATAATGACAGGTTGAAAAAAATGTTGGATGAATGAAAATGAAATTCTATTTCATGATTCAAATTAAAAGAAAAGAAAAAATTACATTTTATAATACAAAAGATGACTAATCACTTCACCTACTATGAATTCCATTCAAATACCTATGGGACTCTTGATCTACAGACAAGAAGATAAAATCAAATGTGAAACTACTCCTAGTAATTAGCAAATATTATATACAATAATATTACATCTCCCCCTTAATCCATAGGGGTTATCATCATACCGAGCATTCCTTTTAACTTTTCAAAATTTTCTCACCTAAGTGCTTTTTCCAAGATGTTTTTTGGTTACTCTATTGTTGAGTAATGTTGTAACTTGACACTACCATCTTTCACATAGTGCCAAATTAGATGAAATTTGGTATTGATATGATTGGTTTGGTTGTGAAATACTAGATTATTTTCCATCTAGATTGTAAAAGTGTTATCAACCATGAGAGGTGTTGACAAAACCTATTACTCTTAAAAATATAAAATAACCCTTCTGAGCTACAAGATTATGTAGTTGCATCTAAAGTGGCCATATATTATGATTCTACTAAATAAATTATTGGTACTGATTTCTTCTTTGATTTTTAACTAACAATCATTATTACCATATTCACTATAAAACCTAAGGTGGACTTTATATCTTCATGATCACTAGAAAGTTGGAATCTTAATACCCAACCAATTATAAGTCTCCTATCTTGGAGTATTTAAGCTTGAAATGTTATGTTCCTTTGAGATTTTTGAAGACCCATTTTTTAATATCCAATGACTCTCTTTAGGTTCTTGCATGAATCCTGAGAGAACACCAATTGTAAATGATATATCTGGTTGAGTGGTAGTCATATAAACTAGACTTCCAATGAGCTATCTAGATAGACATAATATTTTCAAAATTTATCAAATACTGATGCTTTACATCTTGTAAGAACCTATCGAGACTCAATCTCTCTGAGTGCACACCCTAATTGGTATATTGGGAAAGGGATGGGTATACCTTTGGTGCTTCCTAGGATTGTTGTCCCTTTTTTCTAAATTATTACCAATATAACCATATCCTAAAACCATTCCCTAAGATATTTCTCCTCCCTTGAGTATTCATCTAGACTTGTCCTCTTTCCATTCCTCCTTTTCTTGTCTTAAAATATCTTTGGTTAGTTGGTTGTACTAGGTTGACTAAGGTTGACCCAATATAGTTTAGGGTTGTTCTTTACTTTTATACCTTATTATACCTTTGGATGACCTAGTTTAGACCTAATAAATTACCCTTAAGAATATAGTGGGATGATTGGGTGGACCCTGTAGAACTAATGTTCCTTGAAGGATTTAGGACAAGATCTGCCTATATATAAGATCATTTCAATCATTATTCATATGTGAAATCAATAGTTATTATTTACTCATGCTTCTTCACAATCTTCTCTTCCACCATTATCTTAGATTAGGTTTATTATTTGGAGAATCTAGTCTTATGGATAAGTCTTGGATGATTTGGCATTTCTTAGTGATCTTTACAAACCACAACAATATCTTGGGAAGACCCTTTGGCCAAGGGAGAGATTGAGTCTCGATGGATTCTAATTTATGTAAGTATATTATAACTTTATTCTCCCTCTTTTAGTAGATAGAATTAACATAAGTGTTATCTGGAATAATACTATCTTTCATATTTCATGTATTAGGGTGTTACTCATACCTAATTTAATTGAAGTTCCCTATGCATATTTGTTTTATTATTTCTAACCCCCACTTTATGCCATAATCTTTGGTGTGTAATATATTATATTTACATTCTTGTTATTATAATAAGTGAAGTGAATTAAATATTAGGAATCCATTAGGGTTATTATGAGATTATGTTAGACTATAGGCTTTGGAACCCTTCCTATTATGATGTGTTATGATGAGTGATCCCCTAATCAGGTCTAGTAGATTCCCATATCGGTCATGATCCCACTTAAAAATTCTATCCCCAATCGAAAGTGTAGGTATGATCTATCTTCTCCAAGCCAAGATTGATTTATAGACATGATGCATTTATGACTTCATATAATTTGGTGAACCCGATGTCAATCCTATCCCACCACTAGTTGGATTGTCTTCATGTTTCCATTTTTGTTTCTTTTCTTATTAGTATTAGCTTTCACTTTATCTTCACCTTCATATTACATTTTGGTGAACCTGAGGTGAAATTAACCCTTGTAATATTTCTTTCATTTTTTCATTCTTTTATTCATTATTTTGATCATCATTTTATCATATATTTTGACATACTAGATCGATTTTATCAACCTAGCTATTTTTCTGTATTCATAGATTTCCAGAAAAAGGCAATTGGATCAACCCAGTTGATGTAGTATAAGTTTTCATCTTTTTAGACAATCAATTCAACTTACTAGGTTGACCCAATCAACCCCTTATAGTTTTAACACTTTTTTAAAAAGTTGTTATACAACTTGATCAATTTTATTGATCCATTTTGTAGGTTTTTCAAGCATACTTCAAGGTTCTCCATCATCAATCTTCCTTCATTGCATCTCTGATCCACCAAGGTTCCTTTCTAATTATATATTTCTTTCTTTCTTTTCTTTCATTTCATAGTTTGTAGTTCTTAAAACTTCCCTTGCATAAACAACAAAATCGACATTGCCAACCCAATTTTGTGTTCTATGTGCTATTTAAAATAATTGGATTAACACTATTAACCTAGTTCATTTTTAGAGTTTGCTTCTATAGTGTAGGTTCGAACCTTTCAACCTTGTTTTTTATTTTGTGCATATAGTGTCAACACTATACCTTGGTTCAAATTGGAGTTAACCTCATATCTGTTAGTAATTAATTCACACTTTCTTTTGTTATTGCTTTCATGCTTAGAATAGATCACATACTCTAATTAATAGATTTTTAATTAATCAATAAGTTTCACTATTTCTATTTTATGCACACACGACCAAATCATAAAAACATAAACAAACATTGTAACATTTTGTCTAACCTAAGCTAACCTAATTAGATTTCATCACCAAGGGTGAAGCTGACTTGATATTTTGGTCAAGTATAAAACATGGTTAATGGTATATTGTAGCTAATCACCTAACACCCTTATCACTATAGTGTGTGATGTGAGGTGGTAGTCCCCAATAATAATCCTATATCATTACCACTACAATCCCATTTATCCCAAACTACCTAAAATCATGCTTAGATTGCTATCTAGTACCTTTCTTATAGCCAACTTCTAATCACTTTTAAAATCATTCTTAATATTTTAACTAAAAATCAAGTTGGCCAATTAGTTAGATTTACTCTTCAAGTTATTTTATTTCTCTTTGTTCAATTGTGTATGCAAAAACTTGCATTAACCAATGTTAGTACAAGGTTTTATTTTGTGTGCCTCAATTGGATTGGGTAGCAGTAGTCCAATTGACTATTTGTTTCCTTTTAGCTCTTACTTTCCTAGATTAGCTAAACAATTTGTATTATTTCAATTCATACATGTTATCATCTTTCTATTTCTCCCTATCTACTATACTGGATCAACACAGTCAACACTATACCTTTTCTATCCTTTACTCACTATACTAGATCAACCCAATCAACCTTGTATAGTTTCAAACGTCCTTTTCCATATTGTTCTTACCTCTATTCACTATACTATATCAACCCAATCAACCATGTATAGTTATAGGTATTTTTTTAATGTTTGGTCGACCTAGTTAACCCTATACTATTTTTTTCTTTCCATATTTATCAATCTAATTCTTTATCTTTCCAATTTTCCATTATGTTCATCTCTCTTAAATGAATGATGATAATATTTTCAAAATATTTATCATGGATTGAACTCTTACTCTCCAATATAATGTTTGAACCTTTGCTCCTCAAACACTTAATAAAGATCTTTACTAAGTTAAGCATCAATAATTTCTTATGAAGTAATTCGAACCTAATCCTAAATTACTTAAAGTATCTTTCTAAACATATAATGCTACCACTAGTAATTATCTACAAACCATATAAGGGGTTTCTAAAATTGATATTCCTTCAATGTCTCATACCCCTCTTTCAGATCAAAAAATGAAAGAATTTTTACCACCCTCTAAACCTTTCATCTATCCCAATTCTCCTCCTAAGTGGTATGACCTAATATATTTTTTTAGTTCCATGCTGACATTGGCCATTCTCATGAATCTTGTAGAGGGCTCAATAAATTTTTTGTCTCCTATATGCTTGGTGATTCATTCAATCATGAAGCTATGATCAATATTCATTGTCAAGAATACACTATTACTTCCCAAAAATGACAAACTTTCAAAATTTATACCTCTAATAACAAAAACTATTCTTCTAATAATCAATTAAATATTAAGTATTTTTGTGCCATTGACTTTGATTATGATCAATATTATAATAACTCTCAATATGTCAACATTGTCAAGGTCAATTATCATCATAAACCAACTCATAAAGATCCCATTACCAGGCCTAAAAATCCATCTTTAAAAGAACAACTTATTAAATATACTACCACCTCTAATGTCAATTTAGAAGCACCTGAGGATCATCTTCTTATTTTTAATCATCTAACCACACCTATACCTTCCAAGAATAATTTACCTTCTAAAAATATTTTTGGTTCTTCTAAATCTGATTGGAATTTTCATAAATAACTCAACTCTATGCCTTAAAATATTGCACTTATGGAATTGGTTCTCACTTCATCCTATCATTGTACATTACTTATGCAACAACTTCAAGAAATTGAAGATCCATCCTCCATCGATAAATAACCACTTTTTATTAATTTTCAACCCACTAATATAATACCATTGAAACCTCATGTGCTTAATCCAAGCCTTTTATTTAATTTCTTGAAGAAGACATGATCAGAAATTAAATTATTTTTTTTATTGATGATCCACCACTCTTTACTAAAATATCCATTAATACCACTCTTATTTTAAAATTCTTAGTTGATGAAATATTTGGTATTAATGTGACATCTTTGTGGCTTATAAAATAACTTGGTTATAAAAAAGATCATCTCAAGAAAACTTGTCTTACTTGTCATGGTTTTGATAATACAAATCAAAATCCACTTGGTTTTATTTGGATTCCATTAACCATAGGTCCTAATACTATTTGAACCAAGCTTATGGTCTTTGATCTTCCTTTAGCATACAATATCCTTCTTGGTCAGCCATGGACTCATTGAATGAGAGCCATTGCTTCTTATGGCATTCAATGTATTAAATTATTACATAATGGAAAATGGTATAAGCATGAAACTGATCCCAATCCATAGAGTATCTAGATTATTAATTCTAAACCTCAATATCATATTCCTAAACATACTAAAATTAACAATTGCCCTTTACCTGAGTTCATAAACATGAGTCCTGATCTACAAGTTAATCTTATGGATTCCAATGATAATGAGGCCAACAAATTTTAACACACTTACAATACTACAAAGTTACCTCCATATATTTTGCAATGAATTCCTCCTTCTCTATTACCAAGGGACCGTATTATTCCTCTTATTGATGAGATTATCCACTTTCCCCCTCTGTGTAATAATTAAGATCATTATTTACTAGAAGATGCATTTACATGTAATGATTTTTGAGTGGATAAATTATTTCAAGATCTTCTCATCGTGTCTCCTTGTCCATTCAACAATATTGGGATTGTACCTTCCAAAACTCCCCCTGATTCTCAAGCTTGTATGATTTCTCTAGTATATGAAAACAACTATATCATGGTCCAAGCTCAATCTAGAGACTTAGATATATAGAATTACTAGAAAACTTTAGCCTAAATCCATGATTTTAATTGAGATGTGCATTATATTTTTTTAGACCATAGATCTTGAGGGTCATGTGCCTCCCATTAATTCTCCTCTTATTGATGCTCCTTGGGTGGTAGAGAAAATTATTCCTTCCGAACCTCCAAAAAGCTCTACATCTCTTTTACCACCTATAAATACAATAAGTATATCCAATATTTCTCCCATCATTAAATATATCAATATACCAATCTCCTCTATCCTATCTACTTCTTTTTCTCCAAAAATTACACTAGATGCTAAGGCAACCAATGTTCATTAGATTCATATTAAGTATGATAACCATGGCAATAAAATTCTTCATCTTGAATTATATGTCAAATATTATGGTCCTCTTCCTACCTTGCATAGTGATGAAACTATTCTTGAGATACTTCATACCCAGGAACCTTGACTTCCTCCCCAGCATAATAAACATGGAAATTTCAAAACCAAAAGTCCTTGCTTCAATAACTTCATTGCTAGTGTTGATCCTAAAAAAAATTCAATTTCAGCCTTACCTAATACACCATACCACTTTCAAGATGTTAATTCCATGCTTATTATAGAAACCACTTGCATTGATTATGGTATGCCATCTTGTCCTCGACCAATTATAGTCTCTAGAGAAATTTCACCTACTAAACATGAATAATTTTAGCTTAATCTTGGATAAATATCATGAATCATTTACTTGGTCCTACGAGGACATGCCTAGCATTGACCTGATAATTATGGTGCATAATATTATTACTTATCCTAATTCCAAGCTTGTGCATCAAAGGCAAAGAATATTTCTTCATGAGTTTTCAACTTTATGTCATAATGAAATCATCAAATTACTTGATGTTAAATTTATTAAATCGATCGATTATTTTAAATGGGTTTCCAACATTATTCCCATTTAGAAGAAATTTACTATGATTATTTGTATTTGTATTGATTTTGCTAACCTTAATCTTGCTTGTCCCAAGGAAAACTTCCCCTTACCTTCAATATATGCCATCATTGATTCCATGATTGGTTATGAAATTTTATCTCTTATGGATGGTTTCTTGGGATATAATTAGATTCATATCACTCTTGAGGACCAACATAAGACTAGTTTTACCATGGAATGGGGCACTTATTGCTATGTCAAAATTCCCTTCAGTCCTAAAAATGTCAAAGCCACTTACCAACATGAAATGACTCACATATTTCATGATATCATTCACAAAATTGTTGAAACCTATGTGGATGATCTTATTGTTAAATCCAAACATCATAAGAATTATCTTTCTCATCTTGTTATCATCTCTGATAATCTCCTTAAATATAAAGTTAGACTTAATCATTAAAAATGTTTCTTTGGAGTCACATCTATAAAATTATTAGGATTCTTAGTCTCTCTCTATGGCATTGACATTGACCCCACCAAAATTAGTTCTATCATCAACATGCCCTTCCTCATTCTATTCCTAATATTCATACTTATCTAGGCAAGATTGGGGAAATTACACACTTCATCCCCAAAATGGCATATCAAATTGACTCTATTAATTCCCCTCTCAAGAAAAATACTACTTTAGAATGGATAGATCCATGTCAAAAATCCTTTGATAACATGAAAAATTCTTTGCCTCATCCACCTACACTTCATCCTCCTTTAAACAACAAACCCTTGATTATATATACTTCTTCCACACCTATCTTATTTGGGGTAATTCTTTCCCAAGAAGATGATATGGTAAGAGAGTATGATATCTTCTACATTATTCAAGGCCTCATCGACTACGAAACATGTTATACTAAAATAGAGGGTGATTACCTCACTATCTATTTTATGGCTAAAAAGCTTCATCACTATATACTTTACCAAACTACTTATGTCATTGTTCATTCCAACCCCCTTCATCATTTCTTATCCAAAGCCTTCATTCTTATAGATATAACTATAAAATGGATGGTCCTCCTTATGGAATTCAATCTTTGAATCATCATTCAAAAAGCTATTGAAGGGCAATTCATAGCTGACCAACATGTTGTAGCTCCCATTCTAGCCATTTTTTCCCTTCAAGATGACCTTATAGATGAAAATATGCTTTACATTGAAGGTCTTAACCAATATATCTCTCTTAAAGATTATTTTCATAGATTTATTACTGATATTGAAGCTAATGAACTTGATGAATCTTCTACTACCTTTGGTACTACTAAACCAAAGGTAATTATTATGGATCTCCCTAAAATAAATGTTGACTTGCATGAGGAAACTTGGACACTTCACTTTGATGGTACTAAATTCCTTCAAGGAGTTAGGTTAGGTTACATTATCACAAGTCCTTTTGGTAAAATTATTCCTTTAGATTATTTATTAACCTTTGATGTCAGCAACAATATGGTCAAGTATGAAGCTCTTATCTTAGGCATGAGAGTTTCTCTTGACTTAGAAATTCAATTACTTCATGATTTAGGTGATTCTCAACTAATTTTTCATCAAGTTAGTGGTGATTATCAATGTACAAGTGAAAAAATTATCACCTATCATCAAATTGTAACCACTCTTGCTAAATATTTTATCAATTTTACCATTGAGCCTATTACTAGAGATCAAAATTACATTATTTATTCTCTTACCTCTTTATCTTCTCTATTTCATCCACATCAAGTTATTTTGTATCCTTATTTTCTTATATAAATAATAAAATCTCCATCTTCAAGTCAACTACCAGATTTACTTATTTGTCATATTGAGGTGGTTACTATTAGACAAAGCCCTTGGTATAAAGACATCATTTAATTATTAAAACACCAAACTTATCCTCCTAATTTAGACTCTTTTGAAAAGACATGTATTCAAAAACAAGCTTTCAAGTATGTATTTTGACATAACATCCTTTACTATCACAAAACTAAAGGTACCTTACTCTATTGTGTTATTTAATATGAGGTCCCTCCTCTTCTTGAACAAGAACATGGGGGAATTTCTAGTGGTGATTATAGAAAGCATGCTACAACATGCAAATGATTATGTATGGGTTATTTTTGGCCTACTACTGAAAAGGATGCAATTGAATATGCTAAAAAGTGTACTCCTTATCAGATTCATGATGATCTTATCCATTCACCTCTTGTCAAAATTCAAACTATTAAATCTCATTGGCTATTTTCCACATGGGGATTTGATCTAATTGGTAAACTTTCTCACTCCCAAGATGGGCATGTCTTTATCATCATTACTACTAAATATTTTACCAAGTAGGTAGAATCCATGCCACTCATTAACACCACTAGTCCTACAATTTCCAAAATTATTATAAACCAAATTATTTTCCAATTTGTCATTCCCCATACCATATTTTTAGACAATGGTGGTACTTTCAAAAATATACATGTTAAACAATTTTGTAACCAATTCAAAATCAATCACAAGTTTTTTGTGCCTTATTATTTGAAATGTAATGGTCAAGCTGAGGCCACCAATAAAATTCTTAAAAAAATTATTCAAAATATAATTAATGAAACTTGTATAGATTGGTATATCCATCTTTACCCTACACTTTTGGCCTGTTAGACTAGCATACGCATTGCCATTGGGGTAAATCCATTTTATCGAGTCTATGGTTTGAGTCAGTTATTCCTTTAGAATTTGAGCTTCCCTCTCTTTGTGTATCTCTTCATGGCATTATTATTAATGAATAATTATCTGAATCTTGCCTTAATTCCCTTGATCTTCTTAATGAATGTCTTCTTTTTACCTTGCAATATAACTACCAATACAAGGCTTGTATCACCAAACAACATAAAAAATGTGTTAAAGTCTTCACTTTTAATGTTGGTGATCCTATCCTTAAATTAGATTATGCCCATTGCAAAGAAGGTAAATATGCCAAAAATTGTGGGGCCCATATTTAGTTAAAGACATTCTTCATCCAAGCACTTACCATCTTCAAACAATTGAAGGCCATGTTTTTAAAGAGCTCACCAACACTTAATTCTTTATAAAATTAATTTGCCTAAACATTTACTTATTATCATGTTTCCTATCTATATCTATCCAACAATTTTTGTAGGTTAATTAAGCATGGGTCTTTCTCTCTACAATAGTTCCCTCTTTTTCATAAACCTTTAGTCCTCCCTTTTGGTCTTTTGGTTTCTTGATGTACCATAGTCTTATTTATATTATTATATTTTATCTTTTTTTTCTCAACCCTTGGGATTTTATTTTTTAATTTGCTTTATAAGATGTGGATAGGACTTGATGTTCCTAAAGAAACCACCATCTTTTATCTATCTTTCTCTTTCATTATTGTTTCTTTCCATTGTTATTTTGTAATCCCTTGGGTTTTTATTTTGTGAGTTGCTTTGTAAGACTATGGATAGGACCTAAGATCACTCAAAAAATACTATTGTTTCTTTACTTACCTCAATTTACTTTTCTTTTGCTTGTCGGTACCCTCAAGGGTTTCTTTTTTATGATTTACTTTGGAAGACCATGGATATTACCTGACCCTCCTCATAAAATTACCTCTTTTTTATGCTCTTGATCCTTGTTCTCAACTTTATCTTTTGTTTCTTTTACTAGATGAAATCTACATAATAATATATGTTAGCATGTTTTCCTCCATTTCCCTCATTCTTATGATAAGTAATCACATTTTACTATAATTATATCCCCTCTTTTTGCATTTTGTCACATTTTTTGTGATTTGAAGCATTTCAAATTATTCCATGTGTCACTCCTCTTGATTTCCCCTTCCTTTCATCTCTACATTGGATAAAACAAGGTCAAAGTCAAGATATTAATTTTATTTCACTTATATTTATGAGACTCTTAGACCCCATACTCTTTGAAGTTTTTCTCTCTTATCAACCTTGTCCCAAGTATTCAAATGAAAATCATCTTTAGCACCCATGTTTGGTTTTCCAAATCCGTATAGAGGAGGAATAGAAAAATCCATCAATAAAGTTAAAAGCTAAATCATTTGAAACAAAAGGCAATGATATAAAAAATGAAACATACCATTATCAAAAGTAAAATTCACACCAAAAAATGTGATTTAAGGCACATCTCCTATCTCTAATCAAATCATAAACTCCATAGTTAGCCTCACATAGAGTTTAGGTCCTTTAGGGTATAGTAGGCTAGTAGATTAGAATAGGGGATTTCAAAAAACTCTATGGTGTTACCTACATTTTCACATAAGTACCAAATATTTGTAGTAGACTAACGGCTCTATAATGGGTCCTAAATAATGTGGAATAAATCATGGGGAGGTAGGTCCATTTGAATTTTCATGTATATAGCCTTTAGTGGATGATCTATATACTCCATTTATTGATTTAAGACTTGTGTCTCTAAGAGAATTTATTCATTGTCCTTAAGGTTGAAAGTCCTCTTGTTTTGATAATCCTAATTTGAGTGTCCTAACTTTGATAAAGAGTTCCTCTACCTTGGTTTTTCCTTCATTCTCACCTCTACCCATTTCATTTCCCCCTTGATAGATAAATTGTGATTCCAAATCTATTTTCCATTTTTATTTAACTCCTTCTTATTCATCTCTTAAAAACATGATATCACTACTTTGTTTCATCTTTATTTATCCTTAGAATGAAATAACATGCTTGAGAAACTATGGATTTATTCTTTATTTACACCATCATTTCACATTTCCTACACTTAATTTACTTTCCTTTTATCATTTATCATGATTTTTATATCCTACTATTATGAACACCTGAGTTCATACCCTTTTTCCATTCTTAAGTGTGTTGGCTTGTTACTTCTCAATTGACAATGTTATTTTCCTTTTTTATGGACTTTTTTCCCATTATTGATTGATATTTGGATTGTTACTACTCACTCATCAACGTTGTTTTACCATTTTTTTTTCTTATTTTATCATTGATTTATTTATTTTACCATCGTATTTGAAAGTTATCCTTGGTTTGATTTTGTGAGTTTGCCTTTCTTATTTAAGGATATATTGTTTGAGTTTTTCAGTCTTTAGTAGCCTTGGCTTTTTGATTGGCTGATTTAATCTTATTTTTGACTTGGTCATTTGGTCTAACATAGCACCTATCACCCAAACTTTCCAAATTTCCCAAGTACATCCCATCCTCATAAGACCAACTATCTTGGCATTTCTTGTGTTTTTTTTAATTTTTGCTCTTTAGTTTTGTATTATTGCATTTGTTGAAACTAGAATCTATGCCCTAAACAATAAAAACTAACACAACAAAAAGCCATCCTACAATAAATTCAAGTTAGAGTACATATTAGATTTTATTTTTCTAGTTATTTACTTTTTATATTAGTTTCCTTTTTTCATCATTTAATTTTAGTTATTTTATTCTTTAAAATACTATAACTTTTTTTATCATCAGTGTTGTGTGTGTCCTTATGTCTTTTCTCAAATCACCATCCCCTATTACACCTTAGTGATACATAATGAGATTTAAGTGGGGCATATGTATACACATAATATTTTTAAATTTTATCAAATATTGATGTTTTACATCTTGAAAAAACTCATCGAGACTCAATCTCTCTAAGCGCATGCCTTAAGGGGAAAATTGAGAAAGGTGTGTGTAGACCTTTGGTGCTTCACAAGATTTTTTCCCCTTTTTTCCACATTATTACCATTCTAACCTATCCCAAAACCTTTCCCTAATCTATTTTACCTCCCTTGAGTATTCCTCTAGATTTTTCCTCTTATCATTCTTCCTTTTTTTGTCTTATACTCTTTTTGGTCAATTGGATGTGTTGGGCTGACTGGGTCAACTTAGTATAGTTTAGGGTTATTATTTACTTTTTTATCTTGTTATCAATTGGGATGACCTAGCTCAAACCTAGTAAATTATCCCAAAAAACACACTAGGTCAACTGGGTCAACCCTCTATAGCCAACATTATTGAAAGGATTTAGGACAAGATATACCTATATATACAATTTCATTTCAGTCTTTATTCATATGTGCAATCAAGAGTTATTATTCACTCGCACTTATTCATAATATTCTCTTCCACCATTCTACTTGAGGATACTTATCTTAGGTTTCTTATTTGGATAATTTAGTCTTATGGATAAGTCTTAGATGCTTTAGCCTTTCTTAGTGATCCTTATAAACCAAAACAACCTCTTGTGAATCCCATTTATCCAAGGGAGATATTGAGTCTTGATCGATTCATATTCAACTAAGTATATTCTAAATTTGTTATATTATCTTTTAGTAGATAGAAGTAGCATAAATGTTGGATCAAACAATACTATATTTCATATTTCATGTATTAGGGTGTTTCTCATATTTACTTTAATTTAAGTTCCCTATGTATTTTTGTTTTATTGTTTCTAACCCCCACTTTATACCACAAGCTTTGGTGTGCACTAGATTAGATTTACTTTCTTGTTATTATAATAAGTGAAATGCTTTAAACCTTAGGAATCCATTAGGTTTTTTTTATGATTGTGTTAGACTATAAAAATTTTAACCCTTCCTAACATGATGTGTTCTAATGAGTAATCCCCTAATCAGGTCTAACAGATCCCCATATTAGTCATGATCCCTCTTAATAAGTGTACCCCCAATCAAAAGTTTAGGTATTATCTATCTTCTCTGAGATAAGATTGATTTATAGATATGATACATTTATGATTACATATAATATCTATATTTAGTGGCATCAACCAAATATATTGAATATTTAGATGTCAATTTGAGATTTTATTCCATGGGCATGCTAAGAAGCTTACAATCTTCCATTCTAAACTTGTTCAAAATGTCACCAATGTTCTTATTCTAAGTGATGAAATAATTTTGTTTCTAAATTATTTAAATAACCAAATAGTAATGAATATAACCCAAATTAGTCATTTCAAAACTTTTCATCAACTATGATTTGAATTTTGAACTATACCATTCATTATTTCCTATGATGAGAAAATCATCAACATACACCACCATAAAGATAACTATTTTGATGAAAAGAGTTGCATCTTAAAACCCAAAATGTTTGAAGCTCATGTTCATGAGGTTCTAAAATAGTTATTTTTACCATGCTCAAGGGGTTTATTTCAAACCATACAACTATTTTTCTAGTTTACACACCTTGTGCTCTCATCCATTTTCTATAAAACCTTTAGGTTATGTCATTATACATAGTTTCCTGGAGGTATTCATTTATAAATACATTGTTAACATACATTTGGTGAACTTTCCATGTATTGTGAGCTAGTAGAGCCAAGATGGTCTGAATGGTAGCCCATTTTGTTGTAGGTGCAAAGGTTTCATTGTAATCAATTATTTCCTTTTGAGCATATCCCTTTATAACAAGCCTTGATTTGTGCTTGTCAAGTTAGTCATCTTCCTTGTAATTATTGTGATATACCTAATTATAGATAATCATTTTGTAACCATATGGTGAATTAACTAGATTACAAGTCTCATTTTTCACTAGTGAATTATACTCATATTTCATTGCTTTTATCAAAGATTGAAGCTTCTTAACTTTTTTGAAAGTTGTTAGTTCTAAATAAAATGAAACATTGAGTTCCTCTTGATAATCATCCAATGTGATATTTCCAATCATGTCCTAAATTTCATCAATAGACTTATCTAGTTGAGAGGAGGTTGCATGTGCACTTTTCATGCCTATTTTTTCAACTTCATCAACCCTCACATATTTTAGTGTTTGATTAGACCACTTAGGCATCTTGTTCTATGTTTTAGGTTCTGCAAATTCATCATATAAAGTTCCTTCACTATTTTCCCTCTATTCTACTGAACCCTATTCAATATCTATTAAAGTTTCACTCTCTCCTTCAAGTGGAGTTTCAAGCTCATGTAGAGGAGACAATAAAAAATCAATAGATTCAAAACTCTATGTCCCCTAATCATTATCTGAAACATTTAAATCACTCTCTTTGTAGACATCAAACTTTTCATATTTTTCTATTTGACTCAACTACCAATCAATATGCTCTTTGTCCTTTGTACTCTCATAAAATACAACTTATGTTGTGACAATAAAGTTCTTCTCTTTCTCATCATATAACCTATATGCCTTGGAGGAATTAAAATATCCCAATTGGATGAACTTTTGACTCCTATGGTCCAATTTATTTCTCTTCTACTTTGGAATCAATGCATAACAAGTGGATCCAAAAATTTGAAGATGTCACACTAGATGGAGATGAACACACCACATCTCATACAAAGTCTTTAATTAAAGAGTTGTTGATGGTGATCTATTGTGAAGGTATACTATTATTTTAGATGCTTCAAGGCAAAAGTGCATATTTGACCCTTTAAAGTACAACATTTTATGAACCATATTCATCATAGTTATGTTCATTCTTTTAACTACTCTATTTTTTTATGGAGTGTGAGGAACTGTGAGATGGTGTTTGATCATGTTTTTCTCAAGATAGGGTTAAAACTTCTTTGATGTGAATTCACCACCATTATCTATCCTAAATGTCTTGATGAAAGTTTCTATTTCATTTTAAATCATTATTTGAAACTTTTTGAAAGTATCAAAGGCTTCTAACTTCTTTTTCATAAAGTATATCCATGTCATCATGTTGAAGTGATCAATGAACACCATGAAGTACTTATTACCACCAACAGAGATGATTAAAAGATAACATAAGTTTGAATGAGAAATTTGTAACTTTATATCTACTTTCCACTATGACTTTATAAAATGGTTCTTTGTCATGTTTATCCAAGATGTAGGCTTGCCACTTCTCATCTAATTTCATGGGCAATGTAGGCATGCTAAAAACACCATTCTTTTATAATATATGAATGTTATTATATTGAGTATGCCTGAATCAAGCATGAAAAAACGTGTTTAGAGACATTTTATCCTTCATGATATGATCATAATTCCATGAATTTGATATATCAACCTTGAGTTTGAGAAGTTTCCCTTCCTCATATATATTTAAGATGATTGCATTGTAACATTTTTTCTTGATTATGACATCACCATTATCAAATAGAATTGAATGGCCTTGTTACCTTATGAGCACTAGGGATAACTTAAATTGATGAAGGTAGATAACATTCTCAATTTTGTATTCTACATGCCCTAGACACTTGAGTTGAATTATACCTCTTCCCTATGGTTATATACTTGATCTATCTATGAGATATACTAAGCCATATCTTTATTCATTATACTCATCAAATAAGTCTTTTTTTAAATTCATGTGTTGAGTGGCACCAATATTAAGAACCCAAACATAAAACCATGAGGAACTGATCGAGACACTATTTTATTCATCATCTATAATGAAAAACACACATTCACTAGTGAATTGGTCTAAGTTTGACTCTTTTGACTATCTTTTTGAATTTATCTATTTCTTCTTATGATATGATTCAATTTTCTCCCATGGATTCTTTCATTCATGAGTCTCATGGATACCTTTTCTATCAAACTATTCATAGTAGATGTTTTGTTTATCATTTTGTTTCTAATTTTGACTACCATGATTTTCATTTTTTCCACCTTTTCCCTTGTACTTGTTTTTGTACTTATTATTGCCTTCATTTTTGGAATTTTTGGATTTGTTTGATGTATTTGAAGGAATATGATTTAACATAGCACACACTTTCACCTCTTGTGGTTTTATTTTTCCTTCCAAAGATGTTTTCTCTTTCTACCATCTTTTCAACCAACTAGTCAAATATAAGAGTCTTCAGCTACTTACTTGCTTATAGAGACTCCAAATAGGTTAAATAATTTGGAATAAGGGATTTTATAAATGTGATCATGTATATATAATTTTGACATGTGTTTCCTCAAAATTATGTTTGATAGATCATATCATTGAAGCCAATCTCATCACATCACCATATTTTAAATCTAGGTTGAATAACTTCAACTATAACTAAATGAATTCCAACTCTGAGTGGGAGTCATATAGGTCTTTCAATTTGTGAAATACTTCCCATGGTGTATTACACCCCTATATATGATAAAACACATCTCCATCCACTGATGCCCTCATCAAGGCTAAAGCCTTCTAGTTTTTATGCTTCCATGTTTGAGTGTCCTTTGTATTCATTGTTGGTTCAGTTGGCTTTTTTGCCCCCTTACAAATATCAAACCATATATCATTAAAGATGAGTGCATTTTCCACTTTTCAAGACCATTTTATCCAACTATATTTTCTAGTCAAGGTAGTGCCAATAATAGATTTGATGGAATGCATGATTTTGAGATTTTGTTTGAGTTTTAAGAGGTATTGAGTTTTATTTTAACCCCAATTGGTTCCTTATCACTCTAAAATTGTCTTATTTTCTATATACACAAAATTACTAAAAAATATTTACTTTTTCATTAACACCAACTTAAAAATAAAACCTCATACATCAATATACTCAGTTTTTCTTGATTTTTGGATTTATGTTTTGCGACATACATGAATGGGTAAAAAAATTATCTCTCCTTATTTCTCCTTGAATTTCAAAAATTGGTTGTTGTTTGCCAATTTTGATTAGAGTAGCTTCTCAAGTCAATTTCAATGAAAAATTGATCAATTTTAAATTCTTTCAAATTTAAATGATTTTTAAAATTTGAAGAAGAGCATTTAAAAATAAAATTTACTTTTTAATAAAAAATCTTAAATTTTTTATACCTCTCCTCTTATTTTGTAGATAATTCTAATATTAGAATTAAATAAAGGGTATGACTTACTCAAAAACTTGATTCTTCCATTATGCAAATACCAACATTTAATAAAAAGAGATATTATTGTATATTTATAATGCTCCTAAAGATGAAATGTTTTACCAAAATACCTACTAATAGCCTTCACATAATTAAAAAAATGAAGATAAAACTAGAATTTATCTGATTATAGTCATAACACATCAAAAAATAACACCAATGATAAGATACATATCCAAATAGGAAGTTATGCCAATGATTTCCATGTAGACAAAAAATAATGACAAGAGTCTCAACATAGACCAAAAAATTCTCAATGAGACCAAAAACACTCCACACAAGTATGAAACATAGATGATATGTTAGGTAGTATGATGTCAATATAGTCTCTATAAATATGGAATGTAGATGATACGTAGGTCCATAAATAAAATAAATTTTGTGTGCCTCCCTTCAAAATAAAACATCTCCCAAAATAGCTTTGATGCTACCACTAATGAGACTAGAGAAACACCCATAACTAACCTAGTAGCACGTTTCCATACTAAGTGTTGGTTCACTATAATTAAAATATCCAAAATTTTATTGAAAAATAATAGTTTATGTAAGTCTTTAAAGCTGAGAAAGAGGAGAAATAATGAAAAATAATATATTAACTTCTAAGATCTAATACCAAATGATAGGTAAAAAATAATGTTAGAGGAATGACAATAAAATTCTATTTCATGATTCAAATTCAAATGGAAGCAAAAATTACATTATGTATGCCAAAAGATGACTACTCACTTCACCTACCAATAATTTCATTCAACTAATTATGAAACTCATGAGCTACACACAAGAAGACAAAAGTAAATGTGTAACTACACCTGGGAATTAGGAAATATTATATACAATAAGATTACAAATAAGCTTTGAAGTCTAGGTTTTGTGACAAAGGGAGGTAATTACCTCCAAAATGGTCTACTCTAAAAATTGGGTAAGCTTTGTATGCCTAATTAAGGAGTGGTTAAACTAATGTGGGAAAAACATACATCAAATGTTGTAGCACATTTTGGTGTTACAAATATTTTTGAACATTTTTAGAGGCATGTTTATTTTAATAAAATGTAATTTAATGTTTCTAAGTTCCTAATAAATCCTAATAACAATAATTTGGGATTATATATGTTATTTATAGTTTATTATTAGCCATGGAAGAGTATTTCCATGTATTTTTTATGCATTTTCCTATGCCAAGGAGGGGTCATGACTATATATTTATGGATGTGGACTGATTTAATAATATATGTATTCTTATTCCTTGTAAGATGACCCTAAAATCTAGTGATGTCGCTGAGTTTTTTTTTGTGAATGTGTGGGTTATATTATTTCAAATTGAGACTCAATATTTTTTGGTAATTTTTGGGCCATGTTATTGTAGAATATCGATACCAAAATGAAATGGTATACTAAAATTTACCCACAAATCAATTTAAATATAAAAATCTGAAGAAAATATTGGTATAAATATTGAGAGGGTACAACTTGGGATGAAAATTTTGTGTATATTCAACATTCCTATAATAGGGAAATACATTCTTGTACTATACAAACATAGTTTGAGACATGTTTTGGATACTTAAATGCACATGCATTTGATTTTGTTTTGAGATAGACATATAAAGTAAATGGGAGGGTGGATTAAGGTGTTAATAAAGTAAAAAATTTAGTTGACAAGATTCAATAAATTCAACTCCAAGTGCAAGAGAATTTGAAAGAGCTACAAGACAAATACAAATCAAGGCACAATTAACATAGGACTGAGCATAGTTCCATTTTTGGATAGAAGGTATGGTTTTACTTGATTGTAGAGATACTCCAATGTAAGAATAATAATCTTAAGCCTATTATGTATGGTCTATTTGAAATTTTGTATAAAGTGATAAAGAATACATTCAAATTTGATTGGCCTCCTTAAATCAAAAATCATTCCATTGTCAATGTTGATAAATTACATCTATTTGATCCTTATATGTTAGAAAATGAATATAAACTTTTTTTGATACCTTCAATTCAAGACTTTGCTCCTGATTATCATTTAGAATTGGAGGAGGATGTTTTTCTATAAAATAATAAGAGGATAACAAGAAGAGGAGAACATGAGCATTTATTGGTTGGGTTAAAGGATCAAATACCTATCAAATCCAAATAATATTTTGGAAAGGATGTGGGGAATATATTTCCTCACTTATAGGTTTTTTGTAGTTTTTAAGGACTTAGAATCATCAAATTTGGGAGGCATGATAAAAAAATATGATTTTATTTAATTAAACATGTCATCTAGTTCATTTCCACTATACTTGAATATGTAATTCATATATGTAAAACAAAATCTAAGTTATTTATTCAATTTTTTTCATGTAAAGTGAAATATTCAATTAAGATGTGTAAAAATCAATGTTAGAATGGTAAAAAAATTATTGTATTGATGAAGGCCATAACTTGCAGCATTTGAAACTAAGGGTTTTGTTAAATATGATGAAACTACTAGTATTTATATGTGGTAGTTACATAATCACCCTAGCTATTTTGTAATGGTCGATATTTTAAAGTATTATTTTTATATCCACATAAAACATTGTATACCACTAGTGTCTTTCGGTGGTTGTTTTATAACTATTACAATAGCTTTAAAACCATTGGTCTGCATAAGGCTATAATTTTTCCACTACCCAAAGCATGAGAATGGGAAAAGTTATAAAGGTTTACACTTATTGATGATGGTTAATTTGTATTATTTGGTATGCTATAATGTGGAAGGGTTAAATACAACCTATTTTCAACATAGATGACATCAATGAAGTTAGTGATAAGTCTTGAAGTTGGATTCATATTGTAGTTTGTAAGTTTGGGTCCTTATTCATGTTATCTCATTATTTCATAGCTATTAAATAGTTTTTATAATTATGTTGGATAATTTTGGATTGTTTAAAAATTGTAAATTAGTATTGTGTGTAATATTTAAATAGTGTGGTAGTGAAAAAATTGAACATGAAGTCCATACTTGGAAATAACTTGTAAAATTATCAAATTACATAGTGTAATTGGAGCACAAATTCTTCACCCTTTGAATTTTTTCTCGCATTGGGTTTCCCCATGTAAACTATTATGTTAATATTATGATTTTTTCTTAGTTTATAGTTATTCATTATGTGTATTTAGCTATACATTTCATTTCTAACTCTTGTTTATCTATATTTTAAAATTGTAAGTATTCTATAATAGTAATAAATCAATAAATTGTTGAAACAAGACCATATGATTCATTTTGGTAAAGCTTAGTATGGAATATCCACCTAGTTTATAAATAAATGCATACATAAATATTAAAATAGAAAAATATAAGTCATTTAGATTAATTCAGTTTCAAATTTCATTTATACCAATGTGAAAAAAAAATCAACTTGTTATTCATTTACAAATTTAATTCATTTTCAATTATGCATATTAATTAATATAAATATTAAAAGTTCAAAAACAATTTATCCATGAATTTCCAACGCATATTTTACATTTACATCTATAAAACACTGAAATTTAAAAAAACATATTTTTTTGCTTTTTTAGTATTATATCTTTTATTGTTTGCATGTTTAAAAAAAGAGAAAAAATTATAAAATAATTATTTTTGATTGCATTCATACTACATGTATTTATTTAAAAAGTAATTATTTAATTTGAAAATAAAGTGTAAATTTGTTTTTGTTTAATTTGATAAATATTTGTTTGATTACTTTCATTTTAACATGTTTTGGTTTTTTAACTTATTTAAAACTCTCCATTTCATAAAAAAATAGTTATAATCCCATGCACACAAACATTTGAAATAAAAAATCATATTTTAGTTTAAGCATCATTCAACACATATCTCCTAATATATTTGGATGATACTCCTAAAACAAGCACAACCACATAATATAGGAGATTTCCCAATAATTATTTCCCCCCTCTAGGGTGAAAACATACAAATTTATATCAAGTCCAAGATTTGGCTAGAATTATTTTTATCTACCCCACTCCCACATCATATAATCAATAATTTTGATGCCATAGAAAAACAAACTAGGTTAGATAAGGCATAATATTCCAAATAAATCCACTTATTAGCTTGTTAAATAGTTAACCAATGTATTTGATTTAATTTTCCATCCTCATCATCCCACTCATCCTCTTTAGTAAAGATATTTCCTAGGCAAGACTAACTTGATCGAGTTGAATAGATACCAAGAGTAACTCAACCTTATTTATCTCTATTCAAAAAGAGTAACATTTAATACTTAATAAAAACTCTCCATCATATAATTGTTTTTATTTTTTCTACACTACAAGACTTATGGAAGTATGTCTATTATCACACCTACATTTTACACTCATGTTGATGCCCCTATCTCATATATCACCTACAGTAATATGGATTCTAGCACAACATATTATTTGGTTCCTCAAAACTACATGCTTATTGGTATTCTATCCTTCTAAGGCCTTATTAGACATGTTTTAGTTAGTGTTGTTCCTTAGTATTTTTTGTCTAGGGATCCAACATGATCTAGGCCACTATATCTTACTTTAGTTTATTTTTATTTGATATATAACTTCACACTAATGTCAATTATAAAACCCTTGAGTTATGTACCTACATGAAAATTTTAAATATCAAACTACACTTATGTGTTACCACATAGCTCATAAAATTATAGCACTATAAAACATAATTCATCAGTAATGATAGTTAGTGATGTCAAATCAATCACTGGTTATGAAGAAATTGTTACAAACTCTTGTAACAGTTCAAATGATGCTTCATCTCCCTCCACTATATATTAATGTATAGTTCCATTCGTGGTAGGAGGTTATAATATGAAATATTATGTTAGGGAATACATAAAAACCACACATATTATCTATTAAATATTATAAAAAACTAAACATATTATAACTTTGTTATTAAAATTATACATTGGTTGTCATAATATTATTTGATTTCCTTATTATTTAACATATTTCACCTTCATATATTTTTTCATTCATTATTATATTCCAATCATAACCCTCTTAAATAAATTTTGGTAGGTTGTATATAGAGTCTCCTCATGGGTTCTAAATTAGTGGTATTAGAACATACATACTTCATATTGTTTCTAAGTGGTATCATGTTATTTTATAAATTTCATTTCTATTTTTATGCCCACTCGTATTATGTCTTGTTATAGGAAGCTAGGTATTGAGACTTGTGACCCTTAATTATACCTTCCTTCACATCCTCATATGAGAGAAAAATATTTGATAATGGAAACTTTAGAAATGTTACATAAGATGATAAAATATGCAATGAAAAGACAATGAAAATTTTTGGCAGAATGTCATAAATGTGAATGGATAAGTATTATTGATAATTTCTCACCTTCTCAAGAAACATAATCCTTACAAAACCTATCATTCACATCTATAATTTTGTGTTCACACACCATATAAGGTACAATTCAATATATACATCCCTATGTTTGACTAAAAAATAGATGATATGCACTAGATAACTAGTTTCACTAAATTTGTTCATATTACATGGTTAATCAATTATTTGAACAATAAAATATTGCATTTTATGATCTAAAAGTGTCTTTATAGGTAAATAAATGGTGGTAAAATTAATATACTTCAAATTAAAAAATTTAACATGAATTTAGCTTAGACACATAGAATGGTTTTGTAGAAGCACGTAGAGAAAAATATTATCCTATTGGAAATTATGATGGCCATTAAATCATGTTTTTTTCAATTGAACCAATGCAAAGTATAGTATATTAAATAATACATATTTAACTTTCATGATTTGGTGTCCAAACTTGGGATTCAATATTAAGAACAAAACCTTATTTTAAAATATAGGCTAGGCTTGAGACCACATATGAAATCAATTGTAGAAGCCTATAGATTTTATTACAAGTTTGGAACAAAGGGAAAGGAAAAGACAAATATAGATGATTATAATATTACACCAAGAAGCAATATGAATCTTCCAATTATAATTATAAATAAAGGAAATAAAACAAAAACCCTCCATAAAAAGATCATCATCGTTTAAATTAACAAAATAAATAGTCTAAAATGAGCAAATGTTGTTTAGTTCACAACTCCAACAATCATTGGAATGAGTGTATTGCTAGTAATAATATACTTATGTAGCTTGAAGAAATTGATAAAAACATTAAATCATTGAATAAAGGTAAGTAGATCATGGAATATGAACTTTGTGCCATGGTGGGTATTTAAAAAATCTCTAATACCCATACGAAAATAGAATTAGATTTATTTTTGCATTCTTAAATGTGGATCAATGCTCAGCTAGTACACTTAATTATTGGCATTGGAAGTTAGAATAACTTTATTTATCCTAAAGTAGGTCAAACATTTATCTTGAAACTGACACCTCACCCACAACCGTACTATTTTGGATGGTTCAGTTCAGGATCTAAGAAACATGCCACTTAATAGTGTCAGTTATTATACAATATCAATTATTTTAAGGATGCATTACTCTATGATATTACTCTATTAGATGTATGTCATTTTTTACTTGGTCAACCATATATTTAGCATATACATGTAGTTTATGATGCAAATCCTAGAAATTTTAGCATATATGTTGGCGATAAGAGATATCATATATAAAAAGTATTTCCTAAGCTATAACTCATTAGGGTTAAAGAATGTAGTAAAATAGTCACATATTTAAAAAATATTATTTTGATTGTGAATTATGAACATAAAAACTTAATTGTAGCATCAATTCATACCATAGTTCCACTAATTTTAATATTGGATACCTCAAAGTTGAACTAAATGTTGTAATAATATAAGGATCTATTTTTCAGTCATGAATGTAAGTGCCTACACACTATGTACTAAAGCACATTATAATTTTTATAGAAGCTTGTAGTCATTGGTATGGGTTTGTAGTTTGTAGTTGGGATTTTGATATAATTATATTATATGGTATATATGTTATATAAATTCATATACTACCTATGTTTGATGCCTCTTTATACCACATACCATTTTTATAGAATGAAAATATCAAGCAAAAAATGCATGAACTCATGGATAAAGGATATATCAGACACAAATCATCTCCTTAAAGCAACCCAATTATGCTTACCCAAAGAAGGCTAGAATATTGAGCCTATGTAACAATTACCAAGATCTCAAAAAGATAATAATGGAGAACCACTATCCTGTTCTATGTATTGAGGACTTGCTAGACAAACTTTGTAGTGAAAAATAATTCACCAAGATTGAAATTAACTATGGGTATTATTGTTTCTTATGCAACACACCTTAATTCTTTCAATAACTAGGGACCCATTTTTTGATTTTTTAGTCACTCTTGTTTTCCCTCATGACTCATTAGTTTCAACACTCCAAAGTTTCCTTGGTTGCCTATGCATGATTTTATGACAAACTAGGACTCACAACCATCACTATTGGAAAGACAACACGTGTTGATAAAAATTTATATATACACTTTACATTAAAGTGGAGTCTTGACCTCTCAATTTGCATTTTAAACATATATTTATTAGCTCTCCTAGCCTAATATATGGGATTCATCTTAGTTTCTATGCCATTATATCTCCTCAAACCTATCCCATTGTGATGACCAAGTTTTAATGGTAAAGTTTCATATAAAACACTTAGCCCTGAAGTGGAATCTTGATGAACTTATTCTCACTTGGTAGTCTTTCCTTTTCTCTTTCAACTCCTTATAATTTCTTTGTGGGGGGTCAAATTTATTTATATTCCATTTAAAACATTTAATCCTATCTTAGTGAGAATACCAAGCTCATGTGAGTCATTTTCATATTCTACACTTGGTTTTTTATACACATTTTTGTTTGACTTATGCTTCATTAGAAATCTTACTAAGTTAGTAGAAATAAATGTTTTATTTCCCAGTTAGGTCTTGGCTATGGGTGATTTAATATTTTTCAAATTATCTATACCTAATAAGAAATTTGATTTCCAATTAGGTCTACCTATACCTATTCTCCTTAGCAACTTGGTCTTGTTTAAATTTGGTTTAGGCCCATATACCTAAAAAAGCTTCTAAAGCCTAATTAGGTCTAGGGTGGTTGATTTATTTATCTCATTTTATAATTAAAACTAATTATCTAATTATGTCTTTATTAAAACATCCCAAAATTAAATTTTTTAACTAGAATGTCTTGTTCAGTTAGGTTTGTCATTGATCAAGTAGAGTTTTTTTTAGTTTTAATTAGGGTTTACACTCCTAATTAGATCTAGGAGAGGGTAGGGAATGAGTGTATTTGTATAAAATATTTATTTATTGCTTCGGTCTCTTAGCAGATGGAGTGTCAATTTATTTATAGTCAAGATTTTTAACCTTGATTTCATATAAGGGTGTCTAGGCTTCTTTGATGTTCTAATCAAGGATTCATTCCTCGATTAGGTTGTAGGTGGCAATGTTAAATCCTAAATAGATAAGAATTTATGCTAACATTTTTTCACTTAATTGTAATTAGGGGTATAAGTCTCAATTAGGTTGACACTATCCCACCATCATTCTTTTGTTATTGGGTCTTTAAAACATAAATAACATATGATCCAATAAAAATCAAAATCCATAGACCTAATTGGGGATCCAAAGCTTGATTATGTTTTAGGTCCCCCAATTCAAATTTCCCACCTTTTTTTGTTAGTATGCACTAGAGATAAAACCCATGATTAGGTCTATCACACAGTACAAGATGCACCCTAGTTATATTCAATATTTTGAATCCTAATTGGAATTAGTATTTTAAAATTTATAAAAAGTGCATCTAAATGACAAATTAGAATACCATGGTCCATTTTTCCTATAAAAGTAATATAGGCTACCTATCATTCTAGGGGAATAACTTTCACCCTGTGGGCCTATTTTGGAAACCATTTGCACCATTAGAAAGCTAAATTGAATGTAGACATTTTGGTCTCACCAATTTAACCTAATTTGTCTCAAGTTAAAAGATTATTGAAACTAATTTATATAGATTCTTGAACCCAAATAGGTTTACTAAGTGCCTCTTTAAACCTCCTATAAATTTTTAACCTATAACTTGGTCCCCATAAACTTATCTTTAGAACTATTAGAGTCATTGGAAATATGAATCTAATGCAAACATATTAGAAAATCTAATTATATGAAATTCCTCCTGTGCAATGATATTTTATTATTTTAAGTCTATAAGTGTCCCATAGAGATTTTAATTATAAAAGTAACTTGTTTATTTTTATATTTTTACATCCTAAAATGAAGCAAAAAATGAAAAGTGGAGTGATTAGAAAAGTGAAGGATATATTTCTGTGGGAAATGAAGTGAATAAATAATACAAAATTATATAAGTATGCCAAACCTGGTCATTTTAATGGTTGAGTTTTTGTTTCTCTAAAAGACATAGAATCAATCACTTAAATTTTTTGGGTTTATCTTATCCCTCTTTTGTAACCCTACCAATATGCTGCCATATTTTTTATGGATTGATCATGGTGAATTTTTAATATTATTGTCAAAAATAACATCTTGATTGATATAAATATTTTGAATTATTATTTTAAATATTCACATTCAAATGCTGGTCGTGGGCTATTTTTTAATTATCTAATTTCCTTTGGCATATGAATCAGATATTTTTATGATTGTGCACACACTATTTAAGAAAGAGATATATTTTTGGGTTAAAATGATAAATAAATTTGAATTCATTCTCATTATTTCAATTTTTATCTCTTTCCCCCTTCTCTTTTGCATTTTTTTATCAAATTTGTAAGACTATTTCATTTGTTAGAAATATGTTTATGCATATTTATCTTGATTTATTGTAATACTTCATTCTTATATTGTTTCCAAATTATTTAAAGTATTAATGAAATTTAATTAATAATAAAAATAAACATTTGTATTATTTTTACCTTAAATCCTAATTTCACACTTTGGAAAATGTATGCATGTGATTTATCATTTTTATTTTTTGATTAAAACCCATTAAACTATACTCAAAGCCATAATTACCATATAATTTTTTAAGTATCATAACAATATGAAAATTAATAATTAGTTTTCAAACTTATATCCCCTTGAATTGGAACCATCATAATGCACAATTGAGTTAAAATTAGTGCATTTTGACCTGATAGATATAGACCTTAGGCAGACTTACCTTGTAAGACACTTTTTAGGAGAGGTTGGATGAGTTTCACTACCCTAAGAGGAGAAAAATGGTAACATATTCCAAATGACATGTCAATAGTTTTAATACTAGAGGGAAGGCCATAAATGTAAAACTGATTTTAAAAAAAAAAATAAACTTGAACATTTAGGAACATTGCCCACAATTAGGTAATTTGTAAGTTAAAATGGAAAATAGTATAACATAAAATAGATAAAGGTATAGTAGGGATTAATTTTAGTGATTATAGATCACTGAACATCAAAAACAAATAATAAATAAAGGAAAACTGAAAACTATAAAAATCCACTCAACTAGTAGCTTGCCTATAGTTGTAGTTTCCTTTGTTAATCTATTTAATACCCCTTAAAACCTACCAATGATGGATAATTAAAATTTTATTTATGGATATGGATGCCTTGTGAATGTTCCAAGACATTCCCATGAGTTACCAAATAATCCCAATAAGTTTTTCCTGAAATACATACCTAATGGGATTCAACCTAGTGAAGAACATATTCAGGCATTAAAAGATGCCTTGATCGAGACTTAGGTTCAACATGAGGATGTTACTTGCCACTTGTTTCTTTAATTCTTAGGATAATTTTCTTATTCTTATTATCTTATATTTACAAATGTATTTATCACCTCTTAGGCTGATTTAGAAATGGTATTTATTTCTCACTTTAGGAAGCCCATTGATTAGTCTATCTTATATCATCACTTTGTCATTGATCATAACAAACCAAATGAACCAATGAGTGTATTAAATGAATTTTTACATAATATATATCATATTTTTTTAATTACCCATACATGTAAATATAAGTGGATACCATATAGACGTATCTAAGGGTCTTCGACTCAATGACTTCCATGTTTCTTAGAAGAACCCTAGAAACACTTACATCTTTATCTTTGGCCTATAATGAAATTACCATAAATAATTAATATATGGTACCACAAGGTTATGGAGTTGGTGTTTCAACTTCATTATGCCATCCTAGTGTGTATAATCAAATTCTAGTGATCAAATAGGCTCTTCAAAGAAACATTCCATTGATGAATCCAATCCCAGGCACTATGTATTAAATATAGAATCTAGTGTACAATCCAGTGTCTATGAATTAAATGCCTAATATCTATAATTATATTCCTCAAAATCACATCTTATCATAGGTAAATAATAAAAAAAAAATCATATTACATATAATAATATTATTCCCATGCCTAGTACAAGTGGTTATACTACCTCTACTAGAAATCAATAGGTTGTCCTATCATTTCTAAATGACTAGATGCTTGTCCAAAATTCCCACAACAAAACATGAATTTTTTCCCCTACATTTATTAATGTTATTTCACCTATGGTTAATCCACAACTTCAAATGGGAAATATGTAAAATGCTAGTGTGAACCTAGAAGTAGCAAACTTACTATAAATGGTTCAACGATTGAAAGTGCATCAAAAGACAAACCAAAATTGAATAAACCAACAAAAAATATAAATTTAAACTTCTATATAACCAATAATAAATGGAATATGAGGCCCAATAATGGAATCATGCCTAGTCTATTTGACAATAATAATCAAAACAACAAAAATAGTGCTTCTAATGTCGTTAACTTCATTGATTTGGAATTGATCACCTATTTTAGGGTTAAAAACATAAATCATCATGATAAATTGATTGTGACAATTTTTTATTTTCCTCAAACATCTTAAAAAATTATATGGATAGCCTTGAGATATTCCCTAAACATGATAACAACTCTAACCAAGGTGGAATAAACCCTAATATAGCTCTATTCTCAGATAATTATGAGTTCCAATTAGAGAGGAAAAATGAGCTTGAAGACAATTTAGATAAGGTCCATGCATTTAAAAAATTCTAAATGGGAAATAGTTACAAGTTAAGGATTAAGTTCCAAAATCCATTAACTACCTATACTTCTCTGAACAACACTCAAATTTCACCTGATGAGAACTTTAACAAGAACCTATTTTTACCTAAGATACTTAGCATGTCTTATCAACCCAAAAAAAAATATACACCCCAAAAAACGTAAAAACTATTAGAACCAATAAAACATAGACATAAAATTGTAGATGACTTGAAAATAACTAAGGCCAATATAACAATGCTTGATTTATTTCAAATTTCTAACCAAAATAATTCTTGGTAAAAGAATTATCTCCTCTTAAAGGGAAAGAAACTAATATAAAAGTTGATGCTCATGTTTTAATATATAACCAAAATACTAAAACTCCTCGTTTCATCTTATAATACTTATTTTAGGTAATAACATACATAATTATTTGGTGGATTCAAGAGATTATAATGACCATTTATAGTTTGTCAGTAATGTGGTTTGACTCTTGCCAAGTCAAATAGATAAGTTTTTCAACTAGAAAATTCAAAGATTAAGGTTTTTGGTGAGTTTAACCACATCCATATGCATTTGAAATTTTATACTAGGGTGAAACAATTTACTGATATTTAGTTAGTGTATATACCTAATGCTTATAGTATACTTATGAGTATAGATTGGTCGAGAACATTGAATGGTTACATGGAAATCAACTTCTCTCAAATGTGGATTCCAGAGCAAAGCATACCAAATCAAATTAGAATTAAGCATGAGTTGATACTGATTCACATGATCATAGAGTATAAAAAATGAATGAAATATTATATTAAGAATATGAATTATGGGTCTATGTATTTGAGATATAGGTAGAAGCTTATAATAAAGTATCCATTAACATGTTGTTTATGCAAGAAAATTAGAATTTGAGGAGTTAGATCAACTAGATGAGAATGCTTTCCTCTATAAACAAGATATAACTTCATTCCCTAATGATTTAATAACATATGATGATGTCAGTAAGGTTGATCCAAGTGAAAAAAGGGTACTTTCAACCTCTTCAAATGAGAAAATAACCATTTTGAATATCCTTATACCTAATCTTACCACTGAGGATCTAACCATAAAGTCATTATAAATTGAGAAATAAAATATGTTACCCCTAGGCATTGAGAAAATAAGTGAAGAGGTTAATGTTTTAGAAACACATGCTTATCAAAACTTGTTGTACACAACTGAGAATCACTTATGGATTCTAATGTTTGATGACCCTAATTCCAAGAGTGAGTACGATGCTAGTGTATACCTCATCACCCCATTATGTAAATAATAATTAACCACATTTTACCTAAAATTTTATTGTAAAAAAAATATAGTTGAATATGAGTAATTAGTTCACAGTCTCCAATTTACTCTAAAGAAGAAAGATAAGATCTTGAAAGTGCTTGGTGACTTAGAACCAGTGGTCAAATAAGTAAGAATGAAATGCACATGTAATAACAAACATTTATATAGATACCATAATTAGGTATGAAACTTAATAGAATATTTTTATGTATTCAAAATTCAAACATTACCTCATAAAAGAAACTATATGGTAGATGCATTGATAATAACTACTAGTACTCTAGAGATTATAGTTCACTCTAAGTGGAGTAGGTTCATAGTGGAGTCAGTATCTGTTCCTTTTGTTCCTGATAATGTCAAGAAATTTCAAGTTTTTAATTAAAACCAACATATCATTGACTTCATCACCAAAACTAATGTATTCAAACCATAGATTATAGATGAAGATGATAGGGAAAAGTTTGTATTGGATGAAGAAGGGGTGATCAAATTGAAGACCAAAAGTATACCTAAAGTCATGGTATCACTAGAATTATTGTTTAACATGGAATATCAAGGTTAAAAATTAAAAAAAATCACCCACTAAAGTTATGTTACACTAGCATTACATTCTAGGTAATTCCAATGAATCAAAACATGTGCTTCTAGGCACATGTATGGAAAATGAAAAATAACGGTTTTTTTAGTATTTAAAATACTTAAAGGATGTTATATCATGGATATATGAGGACTTAAAAGTTTTTAACACCTATATTCTCATCCATACTATCCCTCTCAATTAGGAGTCAAACCATTTTGTCATAGGTAAATACTGGTGAATATGTTGCTAGAGCCATTGATATTCAAATAAGTGTAGAAATTAGTTTTTGCAAGGATAATATTTCCTATTAGGCACTCCACATGGGTGGATAATATAGTTATAGTTTAGAATAAGAATAGAAATTTTTGTGGACATATACAACCTGAACAAAGCTTTGGGAAAGGATAAGTACCTATTTCCTTCATAAGATGAAGTGTTACAAATAGTGAACAACTTTCAATTGATGTCATTCATAGATGGATATTCAGGCTACAATCAAGTAATGGTTAACTATAATGAATATATCAAGACAATGTTCAAAATAAAGTGGGGACATGCAAATATAAAAAGGATGTTATTTGGCCTAATCAATATGGGTGCCACCTTCCAAGGTTTCTTGAATATTATGTTTAATAATCTTATCAATAAATTCATATTCATATACATGGATAAATTAATTGTATTTTATAGGAAATGGTAGGATCAAGAGGAGTTAAGATTAGTATTACAGAGGTGAATAAATCATGGAATCTCCCTAAACTCAAAAAAGTGTATACTTGGGGTCATATAAGGTAAACTGTTGGTTCACATCATCTTTAAACAAGGTATATGCATTGACTTAGAGAGAGTGGAGAAAATTCTAAAAATTTCTCTAGATGATAATAGAAAAAGGTCAAAGCCATTCTTTGGTAAAATCAACTTCATAAGGAATTTCATTTTGGGCTTCGTATAGATAGTCTAACCACTAAATAACATGATAAAGAAGGATATGAAGATTGAGTAGACGATTGAAGTATAATTAGTTTTTTATTAATTGAAGATAAAAATTATAAATGGATTGGTGCTTTTTAGTCTTGACTATACACATTCTTTCTACACCTATTTTTTTACTTCAGAAAACTCAAGTGTTGTCCTAACACAGAAGAAAGAATTTTGAGACAAGAGACATCTCTCCTTCATGAGTTATATTATCTGTAATGTTGAAATAAGGTATTAAAATTTTGAAAAATTAAATTTTGCCTTAATAAAATCATTTAAAAAATTCAAACACTACATTATCTATAGCAAGGTATTTGTCATTGTTCCTAACCCAAAAATGAAAGTTATGTTAATGTAAAATGAGTTGGATGAATGGAGAGGCAAGTGTATGACCATTATCTAAGAGTTTAACCTAAAATTCCAACTAATGAAATTTATAGGTTTTTAAGGAATCAATAAGGCAATTGTTGAAGTAGACCCATAGATCATTTTATAATAGTACATAATTCAAGATATCACAATTGATGATGGGTATTAGGATTTGTTATATGATTTTATCAAAAATGAGTGCCCAAGTCATCTAAATTCCACTCATAAAAGATAAATCACACCTAGAAATTATGAACTTCATGATCAAACCAAGAATACTATTTTAAAGGAATAAAACATACACATATCTAAGATTCCTAAATAAACAAGAAGAAACTAAAGTACTTAGTGATTTCCATAGGAAATATAGAACTAGTCAATGATCAAGGAGTAATTTAACTCATTAGATGCATAGTCTAGGTTATTACTAAATTCATGTTTTTAAAGATTTTCATGCTCATGAATGAATCTCTCATACCTACCAAGTTTATGTACACAAATAACATACCCCTACCATGCCATTTTAACTAATTATTTAGGTCTATCCATTCACAAAATGGGGATTAGACTTCATTATAGTGATGAATTTTAATTTCTATATGAGACACAAGTTCATTATTATGGAAACTAACTACTATACCTATTGGATAGAAGCTTAGTCATTCAATAATTTCACAACTAACATGGTAACCAACTTCCTAGAAGAACATATAATTAGTAGGTCTAAGGAGCCTACCACCTTGGTATGTGATAATGGTATTACTTTCTCCTCTCTCTAATTTATTGAATGAGACTATGAAAATAAGGCAATCCTTACATTCTCTTCCAAATATTAACCATGAGGTAATAGGGTAGTTGATTCAACATATAATAACTTTTTTATGTAATCAATAAAGTCTTAGAAAAGAACCCTAGGGATTGACATAATTTTTTGAAATTCACATTGTGGTCTGATAGAGCTAGTATTATTCTAGCCCTATGCACATCATCATACCATCTTGTTTATATACAAGACCCAATATTTATAGTTAACATAAATATCTCCACATTATATTTCATAAAAGACTACTTAAAAATTGATGATAAGATAGAAGCTCACCTCCTTAACTTGAACTAATTAGATGAAAAACATGATGCATCCCTAATGTAATTTATCAAACATCAAGGAGACATCAAACATTCATTTGTTAAATGATACAAAGTGAAATCCTTTCATATTTATGATCTAGTCCTTTGGGACAAGGATCATGAGAAAAAGGGATAACACAACAAGTTTGATGCCATATGGTTGGTCCCTACCAATTATATGAATTCTTGGGTGAGAAAGCATTCCACCTAAGGTTGATAAGTAGGGAGGATGTACTATTATCTATTAATGTATAGTTCCTCAATCACTATTTCCAATATTTAATTAGCCTAGCAAGTCTTGTAAATACTTTCTCTTTCCCTTTACTACTTTATTTCTTGATTTATTTTATTATTTATTACTAGTTTAGTTTTCTTTTCCTACTTTTCCCATTTTTTATTCTCAATCCAACCTCATCATTTATATCTTTTTAGTCTATATCATATTTTTTTCCCTATAGGTTCCCTTATTTTTCAAAGAATAAAGATTAAAATGCTTTTACATACGTAGCTTGAATGACATTCTGGTGTGTAAATACTCTGAGTACTTTTTAGTGTTAGATTTTGTTTTCAAATCAGTTTTGAAAACTTGATCTATCATGCGTGTCTAAATTTGTTCATGTTAGGTTAAGTTTGGGTAAAACTAATCAACTAATAGAAAATTCTCTTGAAACGAAGCACAAACATAACATCTTAATGGTTTATGGGATTGTTTGGATAAACCTACTATGGTGAAGATCTATGGTGAAAAATATATAATTTTACCTTTCACTTTCCGTGGTGGTCCCTAACCCAAAATTGAGAAGCTAAGAAAATAAATTGAAAAGAGAAAACAAGAAAAGAAAAAAAAAATCAATTTCAAGAAAAGTCAATTCTTGGTGGTTGAAACAACCTCTTTTAGGGCTATGGACAACCATTTGGTAGTAGAGTAAGACCTTGAGTGGGATTAAAGATAACTTAAATGGGGATATATGCCTAGAGAGTTGTTGAGAAATGTCCAAGAAAGCATTCTTAAGGTAGGATTCACAATCCTAATGATTGATCCATAGTAACTAGTCCTTTTAGGTTCTAAGAAGGGGTAATTTAACTCATTTGTACACACTAGGTCAATGAGAATATCTAATTTTGTCCTTTAGCTACTCCCATATTCTCCTCTATCGAATATGTTCATGTCCCATATGTAGTCTTTGCTAGATATTCTAGGTTTATAGACACATTTATAACATCTCAAAATACTTAGGAGTATTTTCCAATAAAGTCACCATTTATTTTTGCTTACAAAATAATCCCTAATTACTCCAAGAATTAGCGAAACACTTTTTAATTTGTTAGCTACTCTTCATTATGCTCATGGATTATTAGTCTCAACACTCTCAAGTTTTTTTGGTATCCCATCTATATTTCCATGTCAAATTAGGACTCACAACCATCGCTATTAGATAGACCATGTTTGTGTGATAATACTTCATGTATAAAACTTAGTGTGAAAGCAAAGTCTTGAACTTCCAATTTGTATTTAAATCTTGACTTGCTTAGATCTCTTATCCTAATATGGGGGGTCATCTCAGTTTCCATGCCATTATGTCTTCTAAAACATATCTCATTATAATAACCAAGAATAAATGGTAAAGTTTCATATAAATTACTTATCCCCAAAGTGAAATCTTGGTGCACTTTTTCTCACTTCATAATATTGCTTGCTCTTTCTCATCTCCTTATAGTTAATTTTGGGGATCACATTGATTTTCATGCCCTTTCAGCCCCTAAAACCTATCCCAATGATAATACCAAGCTTGTGTGAGTAGTTTTTTATTGTACAATTGGTTCCTAGATGTATTTTTCCTTAACTTATACTTCATTGAAAATATTACTAACCTGATAGAAAAAGTTTTTTATTTTCCTATTAGGTCTTGGTTGTGGGTGATTCAAAAAATTTCCAAGTTTTTATACCTAATCAAGATTTCAACTCTTGATTAGGTATACCTAAAAATATTATCCATTTCTATTACCTATTCATCTTTTTCATTATAAATTTCATCTTGTTTGATTTGGTTTAGTCCCACAGACCAAATCAAGCTTGATTAGGTTTATGATGGTTGCTTTATTTCTCTCATTTGATAAATATAAATAATTCTATGATTAGGTCTTTGGTGACCCATTATAGAAATTATCTTTATTAACCATATAATATTATATAATTAGGTCTATCATTGGTTAGGCAGAGTTTTTTTAGTTATAATAAAGGTTTACACCATTGATTAGGTTTAGGAGAGGATAAAGAGCAAGTCTAGTTGTACGTGGGGTTTGTTTCCTACTTAGGTATATAGGGTAGTGGGGTGTCAATTTAGTTTTAGTCAAAGTTTTCAACCTTGACTAGGTCTAAGGGTGTCTAGGGGTCTTCATAGTTTTAATGAGGGATTCATTCTCCAATTATGTTGTAGGTGGTAGTACTTAATCTGAGTAGTGTTAGTTAGGATTTAAATACCTAATAGGTAAGTACTCTCACTAGTTATTTTTTCCACATTTTTAATTAGTGGTAGAAGTCATGATTAGGTCAAGACTATCACCCTAATTATTCCTTTTCTATCCAAGCTTTGGACCTAATTAACATGAGAGCCCACCAAAATTGAAACCCACAAACCTAACTAAGGGTCCCAATCCTGATTATGTCTTGGGCCCCCAATTCAAATTTCCCACCTTTTCTTAGTGTGTACTAGAGATAAAACCCCTGATTAGGTCTATCATATAATATAATACTCACCTTAGTTTTATTTATGATTTTGAAGCCTAATTAGAATTAGTATTAAAAAATATCTAAAAAGTGCATCTCAATTACAAATTATAATTGTATGTTGTATTTTTTATCATGAAAGTCACCTAAATTGCTTGTCACTCTAGGGGCATAGTTATCACTTTGTGCACCTATTTTTGAAACTGATTACATTAGTAGAAAGATAACTCTGATATAGACATTTTTGTCCTAATAATTTCATCTAATTTTCACTCATTTAAAATTTTATTGAAACTAAGTATTATACTTTCTTGAACCTAAATAGGTTTGCTAAGTGCCTTTCTAGACTTCCTAGTAGTTTTTTGGTTGTAACTTGGTGCATTTTAATCCATTTTAAAAACCATCAAGTTAGTTGGAAATATGCATCTATCATGAGTGTCTTGGTGCATCCATTTTTAAAAAAATACTCATTTACAATTGTATTTTAAATTTTTTAGTCTATAAGTGGCTTATAGATATTTTAATTGCAAAAATTAACTTGTTTTTTCTCTTTTTGCAAGCTAAATGAAGCAGAAAGGAAAAGTGGTGAGATTGGAAAAGTGGAAGATGTATTGAGGTAGAAAATGAAAATAATAAATAATAATAAATTATATAATGATGAAAACCCTAGTCATTTTAAGGGTCATCCTTTTTTGCTCCAAAACACTTAGAGTCAATCACTTATTTTTTTAGTTTATCCTATCCATCTTTTGTAACCCTATCATTATGATGGAAGATTTTTAGTGGATTGTTTGTGGTGAATTTGTAATGTGATTATAAAAAACATCTTTATTGATAAAAATATTTTGAAATATTATTTTCAAGATGCACGTTTAAATGGTGGTTATGGTCTCTTTTTTCATTGTCTACTTTATTTTGGCATATGCATCGGTTATGTTTATGATTGTGAACACTCTAGTAAGAAAGAGACCAGTTTGTGGGTTAAAATGATTGATAAATATATATTTATCCTCATTATTTCAAGATTTATCTCTTTCCCCTTTCTCTTTTGTATTTTTATCAAATATGTTAGACTAGGGTTTCATTTGATAGCAATCTATGTATGCATGTTTATATTGATTGCTTGTTCTATTTCATTAATATATTATTTCCACATTATTGATAGTATTAATGTAAGAGAATTAACACCTAAAAATAGATTTTTTAACATTTTAATCTCAAACCCAAATTTCACACTTGGGCAAATGTATGCATGCACTTCATCATTTTCAATTATTTATTGATACACATTTGAACTATTCTTAGATACATAATTACCATCTAATATATTTAAGGATTATAACACTATTAAAATTAAGTTTTATTTTTCACACTAGTAGTAACCTTGAATTAGAACCATCACAACACATAATTGAGTGAAGAGTAGTTCATCATGACCTATTAGATATAGATCTTGGGGAGACTTGCCTCATGTGACTCTTTTAAAGAGAGGTTACATAGGTGTCACCTCCCTAAGAGGTGAGTCATGCCAAATGGAATTTTAACATGTATTATTATATTTTTTTAACCTATAAATGCGTAGAATATAGCCTTCAAAGACAAATAAGGTTTTTTTGAATGGTTGATAATTCCCTTCATTTTAACCAATGTAGTAGTTATATTTATACAGATGATGAATGAAAATTTTAGTATTTTCAGTACTTATTTATTTGTATTTATCTTGATGACATTTTAATATTCAATAAAACATCAGATGGACATTTTTTCCATATATATAAAGTTTTTGATAATTTCTGAAGACACAAATTGTATACAATCATGAAGAAATGTTCATTTTATATGTGGGAGATATTATATCTAAGATAAAAAGTAGACACAAAAAGATTTCATGTGGACTAAAAAAATATTAAATTCATCTAAGAGTTATCACATTTGAATAATATCATAGGGGTATACAACTTCTTGGAATTATAAATTTTCTACAAGAAAACATTACATGTTTTTTCTCATGTGACTTGGCATTTAAACCAACTTACCAAAGGTGAAACTAAAGTAAATTCCATTTGGGAAGTTGTATAAAAATAGCGTTCAAGGAATTAAAAGATAATATTTGATTTTTAATACTACTCATGATACCTGATATTCAATAGCTATTGAGATTGAGACCATGCCTCTAATTTTGTACTTAGAGAAATCCTCACTCAACATGGTCACCTAGTTTCTTACCATAATGAAACAATCACTACATTAGTAAGTAACTAGACAAACTATGATCACCTAATTTATTCTTTTGTTCAAGGATGTAAGCATTGGAATAATTATATCTTAGGTAATAATATTGTGACACACACACACACACACACACACACACAAATTTAATTCAATTATTATAAAATAAAAACAAGTTGTACAAAAATTAGAGTCATAAGTGTTCTTAACTTAAGCAGTTTCATCTAAACATCAAGCATAAGAAAAGTAGTAACAATCTAGTTTAGATTTTTTCATACATCCACACATTCAATATACCATTTATATAATTTATGTATGTGACATGAAATTAGCACATGACTATAATTATTCCATTAGACATGATTTTTTTAGATATCTATTAGATTTTTCTTTGCATTAATTTAGTTCTAAACTTTTACTTGTAAGATGGACTCCTAAAACACCTTGAGCACTTGCACATTAAACATGAGGTAGAGAGACAAAAAATACTATGGGAGGCTCATTTTAGAAAAAAAAAATTGATAGTTAAGATTTGAAAAGACTCTTATGTTTTAGAAGTACTTATTATGGCCATATATTATTTATAATGGATCTAAATAGATCAAGTCTTATACTACATGTCAAATTACAAATCCAATTAATAATAAAGAATTCTTGTACACATTTATAAATTCTAATGGGACTAATGGAATCAATTTCCATCGATTTTCTCTTAGGATAGCCTACTAATAATAATGGTAATGGTTACATTTATGTAGTAGTTGACATATTCTCAAAGATGGTAGGTAATTCTAATATCTTATAAGAGAGCATTATCAACTCTATAAACAACTCAGCTATACTTTCATCATGTTTGGATCCATTGTTTAATCAAATAAACCATAATATTAGATAAGGATACAAGGTTATTGATGTTTTTTATAAAGTTATTTAGTCTATACTAGACATAAAATCAAATAAGTCTATCATATTCCATCCATAGATTGATGGATAAACAAAAGTGGTAGATAGTATGATAGTGCATATTTTGAGAGTGTAAAATTAAAATAATAAACAAACTTTGGATGAAATACTACATTTCATTAAACCCATATATAATATATATTTTCATAACTTTACCATACATATCCCTTTTTTAGGTCTGCTTGGGCACGCAATGATGTAGATTATCTCATTAATCCATTAAAAAAAACACCTTTCACTCAAAATGAAGTTTAAAAATTTGTTAAATTCATTAAGCACATTTATAACATTAAAAAAATGTGTAACTCATTTTTTAACACAATAATGTAACATAAAATCAATGCCATGACAAATATAATACACTACAAACATTCTGGGGAGGTGATTGAGTTGTGATACACATGCATAAGGAGATACTAAAATTACTTTACCATAATATTTTCCCACTTTGGTATGGGTTCTATACCATTATCAAAAAATAAGAAATAACACTTTCAAGCTAAATATTCATTATTATCTTGGGTTCTATATAGTATTTAATGCATGACTCTTACACCATTACTTTGCACCATCATTTGATAATTCAAATAATATATAAATATTGATATATACAAATATCAATCCATATTATATCATCCCTATATAATTAGATCAAGTCATTGACACTTAGTTTAAATGAACACACTAATAAGGGATACCTATATTATAAATCATATAAGTATGTCAAATGTATTCTTAATGAATTTTTTTATACAAGTACATGTTTCTAATTTGTTTCCACATTTTTTACTAAAATTGCATGCAATAAGGACCATTTCTCTTCAAGGAGGGGTGACTAATCTAGGAGGATATGAGTAACTATATCTCAAATTAGTTTATTATTATTACATATATAGATTTATTACAATGTCAAAAACATGGACATTAGGTTAAAAATGTGCATTCCAATTTTCAAGCTCAAACTCCACTTCTACATTATCGCATGTCTCCTATAGTTTTAACATTGTATACCACAACTCGTTAGTAACAATAGTTAGTGACATAAAAACATTCATTAGTTATGAAGTAGTTGTTACCAAATATTTTAATTATACAACTGATTCTTCATATCCATCCTTTATATATTAATGTACACTTCCATTATTTTTATGAGGTTACAATAAAATTAATTAAGATATGGAATACATAAACACTACATGTCTAATTTATTTCATATTTCACACAATTTAACCTATTATAACTTTGTTATTATAGTTATAGATTGGGTTTAATCATATTATTTTATTTATTTATATTTTAACATATTTCACCTTCATATCCTCTATCATTGATAATTCACTTCCCTTCATAACCCTTTTAAATATGTTAAAGTAGGTTGTCAACTAGGTCTCTTTTTAGACCCTATATTATCTATTCAAGTGTTAATCAACACCCTCCTTAAATTATTTACCACCATATTTTAATATGTATTCCAAATCCACCCATAAAAATAATGATTTTATAGATTAGTATATTATGATGACTCAAATGATAATTTATTCCCATTATGACATCACTCCAACAACTTATCCAACTCTCCCTCCCCTAAGCTACCAAGATGCTTCGACAAATTTTAGTGCAATTAGATATTTTGATGAATATTTTAAGTATCCCAATGATAACATAAATTGAGGATTTATCTTCCATTTATAATTTATTTAAATTCTATAAAATAATTGATATGGAGACCTCAATGACCACATCAAGCCTTACACCATTGTGATTGGAGAGTTATTCTTTTGGGATGTTGTAGTGGATTTTGTTTTCCCAAAAATATTAAAGGAATTTACTAAAAATGGTACTATCATCTTCTCAAGCCTTGATTAATTCATTAAAATATATTATTTATAAATTTATTAAATTTTTTGATATGAAAAAATTACTTTAAACTATCATATGATAATTTCTCCATATCATACATGAGCCTAATGAGTTTGATTCCCACTTCATCATGACCTAGTGTCAAGTAATTTAATCTTCCATAGTGATCCCAATATGTATTATCGATAGTTATGAAATATATTTATTCATTTTATAAATCATAAAACCAAATAGGATGTTAAAAAACTCACATATCAGTCTTATGAAGAAGCATTTGAAAGTGATTTGAGAATGGACCAAGTGGGCATAGATAGTGGTTATATAACTTATAGGCCCAATGGAGAAATTTATACCACAATCAAAATATTTTGGTTTTTCAAATCAATAATTAAAATAAAAATAAGGCAATAAGGGCCAAAAGTCTTAAACTCTTACCATAGTGTCAATACTAATAGAGTTATAACAAGAAACCAAAGTTTATAATAACAACCAAAGCTAAAATAGTAAAAAATAATTAAAAAAATGGGAATGGGAATCAATTAATAATTAATATTATGCCTAATTTCCATTTCATAGAGTTTAATAACACACCACCATGGGAAAATAAATATCAAAAACATAACCAAAACTCCAACACAGTATCAAAAACAATACTTCAATCAAAATCAACCTTATAAAAATAGAAAATAAAAACTATAATATAGGCTTTAAAATTACAAAAATTAAAATTGAGAGATTATGATCCCAATGACTCTTTTTTATTTCATATATTTATAGGTCATGATATAGATAATTTCATGGAGTATAACAAGTTCATTCATAAACTCCCTAAGGGTTAGTGATAATTGTTCATTGACATGATCTTGGATCTTAATCATTATTTATATGGGTAATTTAGGAACTCAAACTAATCACTTAGTTGAGGATAAGACAACTGTATTGGGTATTAAATTGGCTAAGGATATATTAATAAATCATATAATTGTATAAGGTGATTATGTCAATATCATAAATTATTTATCAAAAGAGAATTTACCAAGTTATATTATAAGGAATATGATAAATGATTTTGTGAATACTCTTAAACAATTCAAAATGCAAACATACATGATGTGTATAGTGAACTAAATAGATTGATTGAGTGGTTTAGAAATTGATAAAATGGTATAATGGAGGGATACTTAGGGCCATCCAATTGAGGTGTTATAAATTATTCATGGGGATTCCAATTTTTCAAGATAGAATTAAGAAAAGGGTTCATGGAACAAAGGAACTTAATTAAGGATTGATTATTTATGGGTATAGTATTAAAATACAATTAAATTTTATTTATAAATGTGTATAAGGAGTGGAATAATGGAAACAACTATTTCAACATCATTAGAAAACATTTTCACAATTGTGTGGAGCTAAGAGGGAACATAATTGAAAAAGGTATAATGTGTGTCAATAATTTTATTGGTAATATCAACAATATTCATCATAACCTTGATAGAATATGCAACATAATTAACTTTAATATGAGCAAAAATGTTCATAATTGACATGAGGCTATAAATGATGTGAGATTAAGAGTATTAGGATATTATTTTTTTTTATAAATATTTATACGCTAGATTTTATTAAAATTACTTTCTTAGATAAATAAAATCATGAGAGGATATAGATGGCATGTGGAGCCTACAGTCACTTAATTGGTGAATAAGAATGCTAATATTTAAAATATTATTCAACAGGGAGGATTATTGACCTTTATATAAATAATAATGTATTTTGTTCCACACACAATGGTGTAATTTTATATATATCATATTACTTAAGATATGACTGTGAGGGGTGTCTTATTCACAGTCTTTGAAGACTTCATAGTGTAGGTTACAAGTATGAATTTTTAACGCATTAAAAATTTTAAATCTAAAAGATATAAAAATAAGTTTTATATTTCTCTAGGGGAAAGGAAAAACTCATTGATTTTCAAGGGGGACACTTGAAGGACTTGATTTTTCCCCTTGGAATAAATTTATCTACTAGGTGATGAGATAAATCACTCTTTAACGCATATTCAAATGTTCCTCCTCATACCATTTTTCCTTCCTAACCACTTCAAAAACAAAAAGGAAAATAGAAACCCATTTTATGCTTTTTCATTGGATAATTTTGTCTTAGATATTCAAGAGAATAAATTTGTACTTATTTTACACCAATACTTGATTTAATTAATGTATCATCATCTTATAAATCAATATAATAATTTGATCCTTATTATAAATTTTTTGGAATCTAATAAACCTGTCTTCCCAAAAATAAGCTATAGGGGTAAGGGGTGAAGGAAGCTCAAATTTAGGATTTTAAACCATCAATATAAAAAATCAAACTTAAGTTAATCCCTTGGATAATAAGGGTATGTATGGATCACCTAAGGAAGTCATATATGCCAATATAGAATACAATGTTTCAAAAATAAAATGCATAATGTTTCATCTTCAGATTTGGGCAAAATTTCACCTTCTTAGAGTTCTTGTGAGGAGAGGAGTGAATATTTTGATTTTTAGAAGCCTCTAGATGAGAATAAGATGTAATATGAATAAATAAAGGGCTAATATACTAAAAAGAGTAGAGGTAAAATAAAAATATCTACTCCAAATGTTGATAAACATTCAAGACATAATTGCTTTGGTGGAAAAGGACATTGAGTCACATCAAATATTTATAAAGTGATTAATGAAGGATAATGATATTCTAAGGGACAAAGTGAAAAAATTATAAAATATAATAAAAAAGGATGGAAATATTGATAAAAGTGATGGGGATTTTATAGACTCAATGAGAAATCTTATTATCAAAGTAATCTATTTAGAGGAGGGGATTACTCAAATGGAGGTTAAAATATTGAGGATATGAATTAGATAATCCAATTTAATAATGTTGCAATAAAAAATTATGCAATAAAAATTCACAAGAAGAAAAAAATCCTAATGTAAAAGGAGGAACAAATAATTAATAGAGTTAGAACAAGACTTAAGATGTAGGAAAAAGTAAACAAGATTTTTGAAAAGGAAATTTTTATTTAGAAGGCCAAGGAATTCATGAATTTCATGGACGAATAATGGGAACTAGTTTAATCTTTAATAAACATTGTTGATACTTAGTTGGGGTTTTTATATATATATTTTTTGGTTCTAATGTAGATTGGTTGTTTATCTGTATTTTTTTTATTTTTAGTTTGTTTAGGATTTGTTATGCCCTTAATTTTTAAGCTGCGACTCTAGTCTAGTATTTAAAATTTTATACCTCTTGTATACGAGGGTCACATCTCTCCTAAAACCCTTTTTAATAATAATCAGAAAATATATTTGTATTGGAGTTCAATATGTGGAATGCATTAGTAGAGATCAGTGATATATTATGAAAAATAGAAATTTTCAAAAATAAATTGCATAGAAAATAGTAAGATAATAACAAGACAAAGGATAATCAAAAGATATTTATGGATCACAAGAAGTCAAAGGCAAAAATGAATTAAAAAATTAATTCCTTTAGTGGACCCAAAATATATGGGGGAGAAATCTGAGAGAGACTATAAATCTTAGGCATAAAGGATTATTTATAAGTAAAACTTTTCTCTCTCATCCCAAGAATTTAAAGTTATTAATCCTTTAGTTTAGGATGAAAATGTCTATTTAATTCCTAATAAGATTGTGGAGAGAGATAGATTTATATTTTAAAATAAATTGATAGGAAAATTGATGAGAAGTCAACCCACCATAGATGTGGTCAGATAATGGAGAAAAAGGAAATGCAATCCAAAAGGAAACATGGAAATCTCTACCATGGATAATGGATTTTATTTGATTTTCTTCCTAAACCATAAATATTAAATTAGTTTTTTGATATGGGGCCCTTATTTTCTATGGAAATCCAATCTAGTCCTCAAGAAGTGGAGACATAAATTTAATTCTCTCAAGGAGTCCTTAAAAATCATCCCTATATGGGTTAGATTTCCAAGCCTTCCCCTAGAATTTTGGGAAGAGAAAATCATGATAGTAATACAAAAAGCTATAAGATAGCCATAAGCTATTGAGACATTTATTAAATCTAGAAGGAGACTTATCTACACTATATTCTTTGTCAATGTCTCCTAGTACATAACTCTTACACAAACTATAAAACTGAAATATAGGTATGGTGTGTCCCCAAGATATAGAATATGAAAGATAAAAATAAATATAAAATATTTTTAATGATTTGGATCATGTACTCAATTTCTCCCCTAACAATAAAAAAAAGGAATAAGTATGGAGAAGGAAAGAGTATGTAGTCATTTCTCATAAAATTAGACATAGGAAGAACTTCTAAGATCACAATATAGTTATAATATAACCTAAGAAAGTGTTAATGGAAGACATCAATGAGGAATAAGTTGGGGGTGCCTAAGGAGTTGTCCCCTATTTATTCAATCAATATTACCATCGTATAAATAAATCTAATCTTATGTAAATCAGATGAGGAAATCCCAAAGGAAATAAACAGTAAAAAAGTGATGAATTTGTAAGAAACAAGTCTAGAAAGGAGAGAATCCCATAGGAGAGGCAAAGAGGTGGAAGGAGAAATAATCATGAAGGAAGGATAACTCATTGTGGATGAATAAAGGATTTCCATTACTCCAAAATGTTAATAACTTAAGTCCCCTAGATCATAATATAATTAAAACTAAAGAAACACTAGAATATCCATGAAGAAAGCTAATGTAGGGGTGAAAAAAAAATAGATCTAAATTGAAAGAAATATGAATGAAAAAAATAACCAAAGAGGTGGAAAATGGAACCAATAAAATATTAGACATAAGTATGTGTTGTTAAATATTAAAAAAATGATAATAATATTTTTTTAAGAGGATGTAAGGAATCCTAAAAAATTATAGGACTAGGGATTTCAAATAGAAAATGGAAGCAGGTCTAAGAGGGAAGAAAATAAAATGAAGGAAAATTTGGGGCAATATTTTTTTATTTTGACCTATGGTAATGGGTCATAGTAGTAGTGTATACTGATGGTTGATGGTTTTTATGTTTATTTTTAGTTTATAGACTTATCTATATCTACATGATATAATATTGAGTAATTTTTCACATTTTCTTTATGTTGTTTTATCTAGCATTATATTTCAAACTTTGTATAAGGCTTTAGGTCCCTGTCAAAACCCTATATTTACCTTAATAAAAAATTTATTTTTGTAATAGATTATTTGATTTACTATAGTTATTTTATGATATGAATATTTTGATAATGTTTTTTTTTTAAAATTTTGATAATGTTATTATATTAAAGTAGTACAAATTAAATTACATACTTTCAAATGAATAACGTTATGCATTATTTGGGTCATAAAGCTAAACCAGAACTTCATTTAATCTTAGGAATGTATCTTTAGTTCATCATATCAATAACCACAAGAGATAAAAATGTCTTTGGAAGTACTTTAAGGAATTATTAAATAATAATTATATTGAATGGGATAAATTAGGGACTTTCAAGCCCTAATACATTCCACTTAATGAATGAATAGTTTGTTGTTAGAATGTAGATCTTCAATATTTTCACATCTAAGACCTCGAGGCTCAACAAAATACCAAGGAGACTAAAAATGCATAAATATTTACACCATTAAAACCTCTTTTTTATCTTGATAATTATTGGGATTTGGTTCAAATGTATCTTTTGGATGGTCTTTATCAATGCAAATTTAAAGTTAAGCATCTCCATAAAATCTATGGATCATGAAAACTTTTATCTAAGAGTGTAGATTGATGAATACATTTAGTTCACTAAAATACCAATGATTTTATATATCACTTTAACATGATAATAGTGATGTGAGTGATCTTATTTATAATAATACCATATTAATAAGGACCTTTCATCTTGAAGTCAAGATGAATAATTACCAAAGTGTCGTCAAGTATGCACATAAATCAAGCATATGGTTCAATGATGTAAGACCTTCATCTCAATAAAGATGAAGGGTGGAGGATGAGATTTACAAATATCAATAATGGAAGAATATAATCCCTTCCTCTTGTTTCTAAGATAAAGGGTGGAGGATGTCCTTTTTTAACTAATAAAGATAAATGAATGTGGGACCTTCATCTTTTTTCCAAGATGAAGGGTGGAACATCTTCTTGAAGAAAGCACATGGACCTAAAAATTTGGCCCTTCATCTTCTTTCCAAGATGAAGGGAAGAGAATAATCCCATTTTATTGATTATTCTTTGCATAATATTATGATATCAAGGGTATATCCTTAGGATCTGAATATTTCATTTTACATAAATATGTCATTAAGAGTGGGAAAATAATAATATTAGTAATTGGAAGATAAATTAATTAAATATTAAAAAATACCTATTTAATCAATAAAATATAAGGAATTTATCAATAAACTAATATTGAGAAATAAGAAGGAATTGAATAGAGAAGAGGGAATTGATTAGATAAATTAACAATTAAATATAGAAATTATTAGGGAATAGAGAATTGCTTAGAATGTGTGAAATTACATGAAGTCATTCGATTTTGTAATTTGACATAGAAGTGAAAAAATTAGAGTATTTGTATTTTACCCTATTTTTAGAAGGTGTTGCAAGACACAATCAAAGAAATGGATTTTTAAATATTAAAAATTCATAAAATTTATTGTATAATAAATGTTTATAAGAGTTGGTTTTGATGAATTTTCTTAAAATTTCTAATAATATAGGTTCAAACGTGCCCTAAATTGTTACTAGTTAAGCCCTCAATTCCCCCTTAAGTGAATAGTTGGTAAAATTTTGGCTGATTGAACCCTCTAAATTATGTAATAATGATTTAAAAACAATATATGGTGAGAGAAAAATGAAATACATGGGTGAAACCTAGACAAAAAATGGTCACTGGGGATAAAAATAAACCTCACTAAAAGAAAAATAATGAAATGGGGGAGAAAAATATTGCAAATAAAATATTATAGATTCAAATTAGGGTATAAAAATAGTTAATTTTAACCCTCTCATTTTAAAAATTACCCTTTTTAATTTGTTCATGAGCCATGTTGAGGATAGTTGAGATTACTTCTAGACTGGGTTCAAGAGCACATACGATCATGAGAGATCTAGCCACTTGTATATACCTTTGGCCACTTGTATATACCTTTTTTTTATTTTTTAATTTCACATATAATATAATTTATTACCTAGTAAATTTCATCTTATTATAAAATCATCATTTTTTAATCAGTGATTTAATTCACAAAAATGGTGAATTTGTCACCAAAAATGGTGGATTTGTCAAATATTTAGAAAAATTGTAGTAGGGTTTAGTGATTTCATCCATGAAAATGGATAAATCACCCTTTTATGAAAACATTTAGAGAATTATACCTAATTAGTGAATGTTTCCTCTTAATCAGTGATTTCATCCATCTAATTATCAAAAATATAGGAAAAACTAGATTAACCTAATGACAAAAATGACCAAGAGAATGATGAAAATGAAAAGAGAGCAATAAAAATACCAAGACCATATAACAAAAAATTCATCCAAATAATGATGAAGTTATCCTATCAAATGATGAATTTGATTTAAACAATAGCAAAATCTCCACAAGTGACCAATGAAGTAGAAATGAAATGAGACAAAAGTAGATGTGATAATTTTGTTAGACTAGTAGACATGATTAAATAATAGAAATAGTATGTAGATACTATAAATAAATAACTAATAGAGTGATTTGGAATGATTTGTAATAGTGAGTGGGGGTCCTTCCCTCTTAGGAGTGAAAATCACACATTCTTTTGATGCTTGGTTTATGGATGAGATTTTTACCTAGATTCTTTAACACCATTGGATTTACCTCCATCATGAAGATTCCCATGATATGGGTAGGTAAATACTTAATAAGTGATCTATATGAGTGTTATATATTGAATGAATTCAACTTTTGACTACCAAAAATAATAATGGCAATGACCCTAGAGGATGTGTATTGCATATTTTTTATTCCCATCTTGAATCATCCACTATACTAGTTACCTCTAAGGGAGATAGATAGTTTTAGAGTAGTTGATAGGGCCACTAAACATTGAGGTGGTATGTAAGGGTTATGTATATATCAACAAGATAGAGATTTTAATATAACTTCCTTGAGTTGAGGTGATGGAGGAGGATGATCCTATATTAGAAGTATATGATCATGTTCTTCTCTTTCTTATGGCTATTGTTAGAGGCATGATCATGCCTAACTAGAGTGGATAGTTCTTCCATATGGGGGTAGGCAGCATAATCAAAGATATTTTATCATACATAGCTATTTTTACATGGGTTATAATGATATTATCCTAGTATATCATGATTTATATTGCATGGTTCATCATGGGGGTTGGATTATAGTCCCATCAACATTATTCCAGGTATGGGCATGGGAGCATGTGGTAATTGAGCACCTTATCTATATGCAATAAACAAGGGATCCAAATGAGACTATAACTTATGTATGAGATTAGAGGTGATCAAGGCATAAGGGTCACCTAGGAAGAGCTTATATATTATAGATTCACTATTGATAACCTTATTGATGTTGACATCACATGAAGGCCATACCATGGCATCCATTTTCAAACGGTCAAGGATGCAGAAGTGATGTTATATATGGCCACTCTACTATATATCATTGGGTGACATGATTATACTATTTAGTAATATTGAGTAGACATGGTACTATGATATTTTGGTATATACTAATATATGAAACCATAGCCACATAGATTTTTTCATCTAGTGAGGGATACAAGAGAGTGGGGAATAACCCCAAATATACTGGAGGAAAAATCTAGCTTCATATTGGTACCCTAGGTCAGTTGGGTATACATAGGTGGTCTATATGATGTAGGAGTCATATTACATACACTACATGGTGGGCCAATAAATTCTTGACTTGATTGACTCTTCCATAGGGTACTGCAGAGGTACATGCATTAAGAGATCATAAATATAGAGATATAGGGAGGAGAGATATAGAGGAGGTTGAAGAGGAGGGATAGGATGAGGGAGAGGAGATATGAGAGTATGATGATCTAAAAGACATTGACATAGAGGATGGTGATGATGTGGAAATTGATCACATAGAAGAGGAGATAGAGATTAGATCATAAGAGGATCAAATGGAGATAAACAAGATAGGGATGGATTAGAGAGCAAAAGGGATAGAAGATCTAGAATAGGCCAACTCTTCTAGACTAGCCATGTCATTAGGCATTGTGATAGGAGATTAGTGATCAAGAGACCAAGTTCATAGGATTATAGGGTAGACTATATTGACTCTTAAAACAAATACCTTGGTCACATAGATGGATTACATTAGATTAGATAGAGATATCTATATTGAGGGTATAGATAACTAGGTTGGACCTTTTTTTGAGATAATTTAATAATGAGAGTGATACTCTAAGATCTGAGAGAGACATGGCCTAATCTAAATATGATGTTGTAATATAAGGTCAAATTAAAGTGGTAGCCTAAAGAGATACATCACAAATAGAGTGAGATGAACTATGGGTTGATAGAGATAGACTATAAGCAATAGTGGCCAACTTACATCTTAATAAATATGAATATAAAGAGGTGGCCACTAAGAGAGAAATGATATCAATTTACAACATGAGACTTTGGGATAAGGGTGAGGATACATATAATAAGACACTATATGAGGTATACGTGATTAAAAATGTTAGCAGTCCTAGTTTTATAGAGTATAATGATCAATAAAATTTGTCTTAAAGGTCCTCATCTCAATCTCATGAGTGTTAAACATCAGCTAGATTAGCTTCATAGCCTACACTATGTTCATCAACTAGGGGTCCTCTAACACTACCACCACATGATGTGGGAGGAGAGAGTTCTCAGTAGTGAGAGCACAAAGACAAATGTTCTAGATATAGTCATATGTAGAGTTAACTATACTAGAGATATTATATCTTGTACTTTAGTCTATGTATGTGATGTAATCATTATGTGCTTAACTATTTGAGTTGTACTTATACTCTATATTTTTATGTACATGCCCCATTTGATGTATATGGACATTAGTCATTTATATATATAAAATTATTGATATTATGTACTATGTCATGTTTTTATCTATGTTTTACTTAGGTATCTTACTCATATATTAGATATGATTTTTTTTGATATGCATATTAACTTTGGCTCCTAATTAGCATTTGATGTGACAAATAGACTTTATAATCATGATGTTTGTTAGTCTTTTATGATTAGATCTATTAGATAGATATGTACTTGATTGTTGGCATTGACATGGTAACCATTTTCAATGTTTATTTTATATTTCACATGAAAATATGCATCATAATCTAGGAAGGATCATGATAATATTCATTTTTTAGAATGTGTACAAGTTGAGTTCAAAATATAAATGTATACAAATTAAAACAAGTTATGGAAAATCAATTTTTCAAATGTATAAAATGATGAATTTAAATCAATATATTTTATATAAAACTATTTACCACTCAAAATCATGATATGAATAATAAAGACATAAATGATAATCATAATGTACTAAATTAAGGCACCTGAGTAAGAACCAATGCATGAGTAAGATAACAAACAATCCATGAAATCAATCTTGAAGAGATTCCCTCACATCCAAACATATTGATTAAGAAACTAAGATTCATGTGGGAAGTATAATTTAACAAGCTAAATCACCTAATAAATCTGTAAATACTCCATTCAGAAACACACAAATTATATAAAGTAAACATTCTATTCAAAAATGTTAGTGTGTGATAATAAAGCATTACTCTTTGAGACCTAGTGTATTATAAAATGATTATGACCAAAGGGTGAAATATAATAATAGGAAGGAAGTGGCTGAGGTAACTCTAAATTCATTAATCAAGTAGATGTTGCCTACATAGTTCCATGGACATTAAATCCAACATTAACTGTAGGAAAAATGTAGTTATCCCAAGGAAATTGGGATTGAAGAAAATTGATGACATAGAAGACATACAAAGAGGCTAAAAAAATGGTTAGAGTGTAGAATTTAATAGTATTTCCAACATGTAAAGATATATATTCAAAAAAAATGGACATAGAATAATGAAAAGTATGACTAGGGACAATAATATACAATGTGAGATATAATGGTATATATTGCAAAATTGTGAGAATGTGAAATGTGAACTTGTAAAATGGAAAGAGCATTGAATTAACTTTCAAAATAGAAAGAGAATGAAAATAATAATCTCATAAAATGGAAAGATCATGAAAATTATAACCTCAAAAAATGATGAGAGAATATAAATGATAAGCTCATAAAAAATAAGAGCATGGAAATGATAAGCTCAAAAAATGGAAAGAGAATGAAAATTATAAGCTCTAAAAATGGTAAGAGCTTGAAAAGTGATAAGATCATAACATCATGAGATTATAGAAATGATAATATTATAAAATGGTGAGAGTGTGAAAATGATAAGCTCCTAAAATGGTGAGAACATGGAAAATTGGTCCCACTTTCATAAATAGATTCAATCATGAGGAAATGAAAATAACTAATGAGATACATAAAAATGTGCCCTCTTTATATGATAAAATAGAGACTTAAGTTGATTACCAAGAGAATAGATAATTAAATATGAAAAAATAGAGATGGGTAAGCTATGGGAAAGAATAACACTATTTAGGATTTTCTACACTTTTCAATGTTTAGGGTTTTTTGGGATATTTGAATTTGTAGGATTTTTGAAATATTTTACTTTTTAGGGATTTTTAGAATAAGATATAAATAAGGGTATTTTAACTAGAGAGTATATAGATAAGAAATATGAAACAAAAAATGTAAATGCACCTATTAAATGGAAAGGTATTCATGGGCACGATTCTTGAATATGAACATGAGACATGAAGAAGGGGATGATTAGACACAAACAACTCTATGGAAACCTCTTAACAAAAAATAGATAATATGATGCAATGTTTTACTTGAACCAACAAAAATAGATGTTAATGAGTCATAGAGAGGGATGAAAATATGAATTTTTAATAATTTAAGGTAATCATAATAGTAATACAAGCTAGAATATCAAAAATTTCCATATCTAGAATAGAATACCTCAATCATTGGCTAACATAGATGATATTAAATAAAATATAATATAATATAATAGATATTATCCTAAGTAAGACCACCTATAAGGTAAAATAGGATAAGTTAAGCATAATTTTGTTAAGATGCATAACATTCATTGAATCATCAGATTCATCACCCTCCAAAGTACCCAACTTGTATGCACCTGATCCATATTTCATTGTAATAATGAAGGAACCCAACTAATTTGGTTTGAAATTAATTTTCTTTTTCCCTTAAAATTTTGTATTATTTTGATTTTATTTGATCATAATATCACCAAGTTTAAATTATTAAGAAATAATTCTCTGGTTATAACCCCAATGTAGCCAATTTTGATATGTCTTGAGGTATTTTAAGGTGGCTCAACATTTCTCATATAGAAGTTCTAATTCTAATAATCTACCCACTATTGTCATCTTCTTCATCAGTAATACATTGTAATTAAATACACATTGAGGGCAACTTGATCTCAATAGGAAAAATGTCTTTAGAGCCATAAACCAAGGAATAAGGAGTTGCATTGGTAGGAGTGAGAACATTAGTTTGATATGCACATAAGGATGGAAAGATTTTTATGTGTCAATCATGACCATAGGTATTAACCATTTTCATCAATTTTTTGATAAAAGTATTATTAGAATATTTGGCCTATCCATTACCTTATATATAGTATGGAGTCCAGAACTTGTACTAATATTAAATTCAGAATAGAGAACAAAAGCATAATTTTTTTTAATGATCCATCATTATCGGATATAATAGTGGATGAAATGCCGTAGTGATAGATGATATGATTTAGAATGAACTTTGAAATATTTTTACCAATAATATAGTTAAGAGGGATTTCCTCTACCCACTTTGTGAAATACTCAATTGTAGTAGGGATATGCTTATGACCATTAGATAAAGTAGGACTAATATTGACAATGGCATCAAATCCCCATGTGGAAAATAATCAAGGAAACATAACTAGTCAAAGTGCCTAGGCTAGAGCATATATAAGATCATTATGTTTTTGACATGGTAAACATTTATTGAAAATTCACATGCATCTACATCCATAGTATGCCAATAGTATCTAGTACAAAGAATATTATTATGTAAGACAAAACTAATAGTATGTGTACCATAAATGTGTTTATGAACTTCCCTTCGTGTTAATTTAAAGTCTCTTATATTTATAAAATGAATCAGAGTTCCTACATAGCCTTTAAGATAGAGTGTGTTTACTAGAATGCTATAGAGTTAAGTCTTATGAATAAAAGACTTGATTTTATTTTGGGATAATTCATGGGAAATGATTTCATCTTGAAGATATGAATAGATATCATAATACCAAGGAAAATTGGGACTAGCAATCACACATATCATTTCAAAATTTGAAAAAGTATGTGCTAAAATAAGAAGGTTCTCAATAATAAACTAATACTCCATGATAGTTGAAGAAATTTCAATCACAAACCTAATAGTATCCATAACATTAATAGATATATTCTTGGATTTTAGAATCTATTCAAATTGGATGATTTAAAATTTAAGTTTGAGATCATCCACCAAAATTTTATAAGGTACCAATTTATCATCTTTTGTCTATTACTAATTAGTGAATTTGTTTATAATGATCTAATAATATCCATAGACTTATAAATTTTGGATATTTCACTGTACTTCAAGATGACATGCAATAAGTAAAGTTTGATATTCAGTAATGTTATTTGTTCATGAGAAACTAATGCAAAAATCCTTAGGAATAAAATTGCCCTATGGCATGACAAAAAGTATTTCAAATCCTAATCCATGAGATGTGAAAGAGCCATAAAAATAGAGTTTCCATTCTTTTGCTTCAATTTATCTCATAATAGACTCATATGGAAAGTGCATTGGCATAGGAGAGAAATATTGAAGAGGTGCTTCCACCAGTTAATCTACTATCACTTTCCTTTTTTATAGATTTATGATGTGTATACTCTATATCAGACTCACTAAGAAACATTGCCCACTTATCCATGTGAACAATTAAAGAAGTTTTTGCCAATAGATATTTTAGAGTGTCCATTTTAGAAATCAAAATTATTTTATTATTCAATATGTAATATCTTAGATTTTAGGTAAAAATACTTATGAAAGACAAATATTTTCCATCTAGATATAATTTTACTCATAGGATACCAATGTTTGGCTCAGATAATACAAAACTCTTTCATTTAATTGATCGTCATGTTGAGATAAAATTTCCCCCAAGGCATTGTTAGTTGTAAAAATATATAACAAGAAAGGCTTTCCCAGCATGGGAAGGACAAGTACAAGAGAGTTTTCCAAATATTGCTTGATATTTTCAAAGGCATCTTGACATTCTTCATTCCATTATAAATTTGTCCCCTTTTATAGAACATGAGTAAAAGAGTGACATTGATCAACTAACTCAGAAATAAAAAGTTGAATGGGTTGGATATTCCCTTGAATACTACAAATTTACTTCAAATTAGTAAGAGGTGGCATTTTTTTAAAAGCTCAGAGTTTGGCTGGATCAACTTGAATGCCTCTATGAGACATAATTAAGCCTAAAATTTTTCTAGATGTAACCCTAAAGACACACCTCTTAGGGTTCAAATGCACATGGTGTTCATGGAGCCTTTCAAATATTGTTTTTAATATTGTTAGGGTCTCTCCATGAGTCTTTAATTTTCCTAAAATTTCAGCAAAATAATATTCCATGATGTTATGTAGAATACTATGAAAGATCATTATAATTATTATTTGATAAGTACTTCCAACATTATTCAAGTTGAATGGCAAGACTTGGTAGCAAAATGTACCCCATAAAGTAGTGAATGTTGTCTTGGATTAATCTTTGGGATCAATTTTGATCTAATTTCAGCCTAAGAAACCATCCATAAGAGATAACATATCATATCTTACCATTGAATATACATTTATATATATATATATATATATATATATATATATATATATATATATATATATATATATATATATATATATTTGGAAATGGGAAATCATCTTTTCAACAAGCCTTATTTAGGTCTCAAAAATATGTATAGATGTAAATGCCTACTAGATTTTTATTGATTGGTACTAATTAGAAATCCAATTTGCATATAAAATAGGTTTGATAAAACATACTACCAATACTTTATCTAGTTCAAATTTGAGTTGTAAAGCGATCCTTAGATGTATCTTCCTTAACTTTTATTTTATTGGTTTTATGTCTATATGTATGACCAAGTGATGTAAAGCTAATGTTGGATCTAGACCTCGTATATCTAAAAAAGCCTAGGAAAATATGTCAATGAAACAAGAGCAATGAGTAATTCAAGTTCCTCTATAATGAGGGACACACCAACCTTTATTAACCTTTTATAATTCATAGTACTAATGTTTAACTCTATTATACATTCTACAAGAATTGTAGACCTATCATCTAGAATAGAAGGAAAATAAGGTAGTTGATCATCACACCTAGAATGTGAAATTTTATATGGACCCATATATGAGGAATCAAAATCATTACCTTTAGGTAAAGGCTAATGAGATAATAAGTGTGGATCCTCTAGAACCATACACTCAAACTCAACATGATCTTTAGGCTTAATTTTTGTACTAAATAAAAGGAATGGAATTGTGGACACCTAGGCTTCCTATTAATGAGAGTGACTTTACTCATCTAAGGTAAAATTCTTTGGTGAAAACTTATCTTCCTATTAAAAAGACAAGTCAGATTGGGATGTGACTATATAGAAAACCCATAGATGGACTTCACTTTGTTTTTATAAGGATCGCACCTCTTTTTTTCTAAAGGATAAATTTTATGGTCAATAGTAGCAATGCTATTGATTGACAACTATGATATTTTATGATAGTAATGTTATCTAACCACAACAATGTTATTGTTTGATAGTAATATTGATGAATGATAATATTTTTATTATTTTATAATAGTTTTGTCAAATGGTATAAATATTATCATTTCATAGTAATGATACCAAATGAAAAAAATGATGTCACTCGACAATAACACTAAATGATAAATATTATTGTTAAATGATAGAATTGTTATCATTTGATAGAATTGATATCATTCGGCAGTTTTTCTTCCCTTTGTAAACATTGTTGTCATTCAATATCATTAGTTTCAGTTTATATCATTACTATCATTTGATAGCATTGATATCATTTGTCAACTTTGGTGTCACTTAGTAACATGTTGTCATTTAGCACCATCACCTGACAATTCCTTTATCCCTTTCCTACTACTAAAAGTCATCATTATGAGTATATGGGAAAATTTTTGTTTACATATAATGGTGAATAAATTTATATTAAGTTTTGACAATGTGGAGAATTATATTTATATGTAATAAATTTATTTAAAGTATTAAAACAAAAAATTAACTTAAACCTAGATAATTTAAGCAAATCCACATTGTTCACCAACCCCTAAAATAGCCAAATGACAATTTATAAAACTAAAATATTCATGAATTAATGAAGAATAGCCACTAAAATTTACCCCGGGAAATAATTACTTGACTATGTATCCATAGTGTCTTTTAATCTTGTCATAAAATTAAAACAAAATGAAAAACTACTTAATTTCATTTTTACATTGATACTTCATCCAATTGATGAGTCTCAAATTGAATAATATGAAAAGGATCCCATAGTTTATTCACTTCCTTCTGTCAAAATGTATATGGCTCCTAAGAAAAATCTACTTGTGGAGTATTCACAACCTATTTTGGAATAACTTCAAACATTTCATAATCCCCATCAAGTACTATGCAAGTCTAGTCTTGTTAAGTCATCTAAGAAAATTATTTTATAACATATTCCCATTGTGCCATAAATTATTTCATCAAGTTCATAGCTTCCCAAATATAATATGTCTAAAGGTCATTATAATTTTCATAGTCCTATCTAATATGTAATAACATCTTCCAATTAATCAATAGTAGTTCTTAAGACAAAAACAAATGAAACTTTTTCCAACATAACAATGTATTTCCATTCTAGAGTCTAAACACAATCAAATTCAATGTCCTCTATGACAATGACATGTTTTCATTCCTTATTCTAATTGAAATTAACACCAAAATACTTCTAAACCACAATACCATGATCTATTTTATAATATTCAACCCACTTGCCAAAATACTCTCCTTGTTTAGGAATTACAAGAAATAAAAAATACCATATCAAGACTACAATAGAAAATCATAATAAAAAATACAAGATGGATCACATATGTTCATACCCATTTGATTCTAGTATTTTCAATAGACCTTTTCCATCTCATTTTGATATTGTAAAATTTGATAAATATAAATAAAATAAAGATCCAAGAGAGCATTTAAGCTTGTTCTTTATGGCTTGTCAAGAGGTCAGTTATGATAGAAACATATTACTTCATATATTCTCATGGATTTTAGCCTATCCTACATTAGAGTGGTTCACACATCTGCCACATAATTCTCTTCCAACTTTTGATGACTTATCTAAGAAGTTTGTCAAACAATTTTCATATAACATAGAACATGAATTAACTACCATCCATTTATGTGATTCCAAATAAAAAGTAGGGGAATGTTTTTTTGTTTACCTTAAAAAATGGCATGTAATATCTAGTAGATGTCCACATACACTACTAGACATTGAGTTGCCTAATAAACTCATGCAAAATTTGAATTATGAATTTAATCTCAATATTAGATTAAAATGTCTAGAAAATTTTGATGATGTTATCATAAAATGGGTTAAAATAGATACATCATTGATATGTAGAGGATTGCTTAAAATATATTCCTCAAATTAGACTCTAGGTCAATCTTCTAATCAAAATTAAAATCATAACTAAGATTCAATGTCCAATACAACAATTATGGTAAATAAACCCAAGTAGTTCAACTATAACAAGAATATGGTGGGTAATGGAGTTATAGATTCATAACATGTACAAATAATTCAAGCACCACTAATGTAGAGGGTAACTCAATTGTAACCAATTAATTTACAAATACAACCTCCTCTAAGAGAGTAGTTTAAGTGAAATCCATTTTCCAAACTAGGGGAGCCTATTGAGAATATATTTTTTTAAAAAATAATGGCTTAGAATATGATTAGATCAATGAACACCAAACATTTTGATGAGTCTCAAGCTAAACCAGATTGTTATAGGGATCATGAGTATTTTGAATATCATCACATCAAAGGGCATTCCACTCATAGATGTGTAAAAATTAAAAATATTATAGAAGATACGCTTAAAAGAGGGCAAATATATTTGAATAATGCATCATATTATAACAATGGCCAAGACATGGTAATATACAAAAATCCATTCCCTAAGCATAATACTAATTAGAATGAGGAAAGAGTGACTAACATCCATGATCAGAATCAAGGGTCTCATACCAATAATGTTCATTATAATTCCATTCCTTATGATTAAAATATAGTGGGGTTAATTATGAACATCATGTTGTTACTATTACTATTTATCCCCATGCCAATTCTGATAATTTACAACATGATAATCCTTCTATTCTACGAGCTGGTCCATCTAATTCAATAGTTCCTTCTCCCTATGTTTTTCATCCTCAAGTTATTATTCCAAGATCACTTTATTCTTTTATTTATATTCCTAATTGATATTTTTTCCATAAATTTTCAAGGGCATGTTCCTCCTACTAATTAAAATTCACATCCATGTTCAAATCCTATTCAAAATCAGTCAAAATCTATGTACCTCTTGTCAAGAAATAATATGACCTTGTAGATCAACTGAACAAAAAACTGACAAAGATTTCCATTTTGGATTTTTTTATGTAAATATAAACTACAAAAATATGTTTTGTATGATATTTTGAGTCAATATAAAGTTCCAATCAATATTCCATTAGACCAATTTCAAGAAATGGTAGGACATCTATCTCCTTGTCCATAATTAGTGTTTGACCAAAATGATATATCATCTTTGGGGGATTCTAAAACTAATTTATTGTATTTATATATCATAATCACCCATCATAATATCAAAATATTGATAATAGATAATGTCTTAGGTCTCAATATTGTTCCATTTAAGCTAATCATATGGCTAGGATATACTTTTGCAGATTTAAAGAATAACACCATTATTATAAACGGATATGATACCATGAAATGATAATTAGTTGATACCATTTCCTTACATATTATGGAAGGCTCAGTTATCCAAAATAAATTATTTCATATCATTTATTTGGACCTATCATTCAATCTTATTCTTGGTCATCTGTGGATTCTTGATATGCATGTAGTACCTTCTATGTTGCATCAATGCATTAAGTTCCCTCATAATAGAATGAAGTTAACTATTCCTATATATTTGTAACCTTAAAAATATTTCAAACATTTTGAAGTAGAATATCACCATTATACATACTATCTAAGTGATATCACTCCCATTAATAATGATAAATAGGTAATATTTGAGCAACTTCCACCCAATTATGTGGATCTTAATACTCTCATTACTTCTAAATATTCCTTAAAATCCTCCTATGTCAACATTCATGATAAAGGTTTGGGAACACATAATTTAAAATATGATTTTCATATGGATAAATTTCCAATATCACATAAATCTTAAGGTAATCCCAAGATGGAGTGGCACCAAAAGGGGACACCATCTTCTCTTCCAAATCCTCTTCCATTTTTTCTAGGAAAATCTTTCAATCAAAAAGATTTGAAAATAGAATATGACTCATGGTCATATAATGATGATATAGATTCTTGATTTTAAATAAAAAATTATCATATCCCAAATAAAATCATGGCCCATAATTCATATAAAGGCAAAGGATTGGGGTAAATATAGCAAGGTAGAATATATCCTATTATACCTATCAAACATGATAAGTAACAAGGTATCAGATATAATCCTATGGTTATGCCCACTTATCACCCAAAAAATCAATCTCGTACATTAAAATATAATGTTTCCAATAGCAACATAAAGTCATTTTATAGTATTTATGATTACATTTATAGCACTAACCTATTCAACACTCACACTATCCTCATTATTTATATTATTCCTACTATTCCCCTCACTCTCCATTATCCTGACCTTATTGATTATGAATTGTAAGGCCAATATCTCATTATTGATATATTTGAAAATTAAGAATATATTTTTGAATTCATGATATTAAGAGAGGTCATACCTCTAGGTGATTATAAGCAAGGCTTCATGTACACTTTGGACCCTATGGCTATTTTAGGGAGTAAGAAAATTCCTTTAGTCAAAATAAAAATGAAACATTGAGATCTGTTAGTGAAAATCTTTCTAAGGCACTTTTGAATCAGGGTAAAATAAAAGAAAAAGACATGTTATTTAGTGAAAAATTATCTCAGGTGGGTAAAGTCACTCTCATTAATATGAAGCCTAGGTAAAAATACATGTTCTTTGGTGAAAACTTGTCTCAGGTGGACACCAGGGTAAAATTCTAGCATGATGGAACTTAATGCATTAATGCAACATAGAAGGTAATGCATGCATATCATTAATCCATAGATGACCAAGAATAAGATTATATGGTAGGTCAAAATCAATGACATGACATAATTTATTTTGGATAACTGAGCCTTCCATAATATGTAAGGAAATGATAGCAACTAATTATCATTTTGTGTTGTCATATCCTTTTATAGTAATGGTGTTATTCTTTACATCTACTAAAGTATATCCAAGCCATATGATTAACTTAAATGGAATAATATTGAGACCTAAACCATTATCTATTATCACTCTTTTGATATTATGATGTTTGATTATGATATGTAAATACAAGAACTTATTGTGAGAATCCCCCAGAGATGATATATCATTTTTGTCAAACACTAATTATGGACCAGGAGACAGATGTCCAACCATTAATTGAAATTGGTCTAAGGGAATATTGGTTAGAATTTTATATTGACTAAAAATATCATACAATACATATATGTATAGTTTATATTTTGTATAAAAAATATAAATTCAAAATCCTGGTTGGTTTTTTGTTCAATTTATCTACAAGGTCATATTATTTCTTAACAAGAGGTACATAGATTTTGACTGATTTTAAATAGGATTTGAACAAAGATATGAATTTTGGTCAATAGAAGGAGGAACATGCCATTCAATGGTAATCTTGGCATGTCAAGTTATGGAAAAAATTATCAATTAGGAATAGAAATAAAAAAATAAAGGGATCTTGGAATAATAACTTGAAGATGAAAAATATAAAGAGAATGAACTCATGAATTAGACGGACAAAATCATAGAATAAAAGGATTTTATTATTGTATATTATTAGAATGGGTAAGGATATTGATAGTAGTACTAATAACATGATGTTCATAATTAATCCCATTGTATTGTAATCATAAGGAATGGAATGATAATCAACATTATTGGTTTGAGACCCTTGATTCTAATCATGGATGTTAGTCACTCTTTACTCATTATAATGAATATTATGTTAAGGGAATGTATTTTTGTATATTCCCATGTCTTGGACATTATTAGAAGATGATGCATTATTAAACTCTATTTCCACTCTTTCAAGGATATCTTCTATAATATTTTATATTTATACACATCTACGATAGGAATGCCGTTTGATATGATGATATTTAGAACAGTCATGATCCCTATAAAAATCTAGTTTAGGTTGAGACTTATCAAAAGGTTTGGTGCTTGGACATCCAATCATATTTTCAACCATAAATTTATAAAAAAAATATCAATAGGATCCACTAATTTGGAAAATGGATTTTGAATAAACCAATCTCTCAGAGTAGGTTGTCTGTACAAATTAATTATTTACAATTGAGTTACCCTATAAATTGGTGGTGCTTGAATTGTTTGTACACATTGTGAATCTATAACTCCATTACCCACCATATTATTATTATGGTTGAAAAAATTAAGTTTATCTACCACAATTGTTGAATTGGACATTAAAAATTGGTTCTAATTTGGACTTTGGTTTTGATTTTGATTTTGATTAGAAGATTGACCTAGAGTCTAATTTGAGGAATAGATTTTATTAAATCCTCTACATATCAATAATCTCTATATTTTGACCCATTTTATGATAACATCATCAAAGTTTTATGGACATTTTAATCTAATATTTAGATTAGATTCATAATTCAAAATTTTCATGAATTTATTAGTCAACTCAATGTCTATTAGTGTATGTGGACATCTACTAGATATTACATGCAATTTTTGAAGGTAAGAAAAAAAATCATTACCCTAATTTTTATTTGTTATCACATAAATGGATGGTAGTTAATTCATATTATTTGTTATATGAAAATTGTTTGACAAACTTCTCAGAAAATCCATCAAAAGTTGGAATATAATTATGTGGTAGATGTGTGAACCACTCTAATGTAGTTTAGGCTAAAATACATGAGAATAGATTATATAAGATGTTTCTATCATAACTGACATCTTGAGAAGCTATAAAGAATAAGTTTAAATGCTCTCTTAGATATCCTTTTTCCTTTATATTTATCAAATTTTGGAATATTAAAAAGAGATGGCAAATAAATATTGAAAATAATAGAATCAAATGAGTATAAACATATGTAATCCATCTTGTATTTTATATTATGATTTCCTATTGTAGTTCTAATATGGTATTTTTAATTTCTTGTAATTCCTAAACAAGGAGAGTATTTTGGCAAGTGGGTTAAATATTATAAAACTGATCATGTTATTGTGGATTGGTAGTATTTTGGTGTTGATTTAAATTAGAAGAAGGAATGAAAACATGTTGTTGTCATAGAGGATGTTGAATTTTATTTTGGTTAGACTATGGAATGGAAATGCATTATTATATAGGAAGAAGTTGCATTTGTTTTTGTCTTAAGAACTACTATTGACTAATTGGAACATGTTATTGCATATTACATAGGAATTGATAAAAATGATAAGGATGTTTAGACATAATGGATTGGGGAAGCTATGAACTTGATGAAATAATTTGTGGCTCAATGGGAACATGTTATAAAGGAATTTTCTCAAATGACTTTGCAAGACTAGACTTCAATAGTACTTGATGGGGATTAGGAAAATTTTGAAATTCTTCCAAAATAGGTTGGGAATACTCCATAAGTAGCTTTTTCTTAGGAGCCATGGACATTTTTACATGAGGAAGTGAAACAACTATGGGATCCTTTTCATATTGTTTAATTTTAGACTCATCAATTAGATGAATTATCAATGTAAAAATGTTATTAAGTACTTGTTCATCTTGTTTTAATTTTATGACAAGTATAAAGGACACTGTGGATATAGATTCAAGTAATTATTTATTAGGGTAAATTTTAGTGGATATTCTTCATTAATTCATGAATATTTTATTTTTATAAATTAGAATTTGTCTATTTTTAGTGGGTGACGAACAATGTGGATTCACCTAAATTAGCTAGGTGTAAGTTAATTTTCTATTTTACTATTTTAAATAAATTTCTTACATATAAATATAATTATCTACTTTTTCAAAAGTAAATATGAACTTATTCACCATTATATATAAACAAACATCTACCCATATACTCATAATGATGACTTTTAGTATTGGGAAAGGGATAAAGGACGTGTCAGGTGATGGTGTTCAACGACAACATGTTACTAAGTGACACCAAAGTTGTCAAATGATAGGAATGCTATAAAATGATGGTAATTATATCAAATGACAATAATGATGTTTAATGATAATAATTTTATATCTCAAAATTAATGTTGACAAAGGGAAGAAAAATTACCAAATGATATAAATGGTATCAAATGATGATAATTCTATCATTTAACAACAATATTTATCATTTCATGTTGTTATCAAGTGACAACATTGTTTTGATTTGGAACATTACTATGAAATGATAATATTGATACCATTTGACAAGATTATTTTAAAATAATAACATCATTTTTAGTAATAAATATTACTATCCAATGATAACATTGTTTTGGTTTGATAACATTACTATAATAAAACAACAAAGTTGTGAATTAGTACCATTATTACTATTCACCATAAAATTTATCTTTTAGAAACAAAGAGGTGTGATCCTTATAAAAATAAATTGATGTCCATCTATGAGTTTTCTATATAGTCACATCCCCATTTGACTTATGTTCCCCATTATGATTCATTTATCCATTCACCTTATTACCTAAATACCATCTATTAACATATACCAAACTTTTGAAACACATATTTAGATATTCATAAAAAAACCCAAGTTAATTTCTACAAGGGCCACTAAAATTTACCCTATTGTTTCCCTTTTATTGATGTGTCTAGATTTGTTAAGGTTTGAACCTCTTTAGGGTTATGGCCAAATAAATTTGTATCATAAATTAATTATATAATTAGGGTATGATTAGGATTAGTCTATGCTACGTCTTCTCTATGGATACTCTATATAGGGAAATTAATAGGGACTTTAGTTCCCATCTCTAATAGATGTAAAATAGTTTTGTCTCTATTAGTATATAGTTGGTGCTTAAAATAAGTTATAGGTACATCTTAAAGTGGTATATATTCTTCTTCATATTGTTTTATTAACCTCCATGTACTCTTGATCTTGAGGATAATCATCCTCATACAATGGCTAGTCATATTGGTCTTGCATAAAGGGATCAGTTTGAGTTTATATCTAATCATCCTCATAAGAGACATTATAAGCCATACCACTTTGAGTGTAATGAAGCATTATCTGAATTAAATTTTGAAACAAACTTAGATAATAAAGACATATTTTGTAAAAATACATCATTATAAATGACAAGAGATTGAATAAATTTAACCAAAACAATGAACAACATAATGGTACAAGAAAATAGGTATGAAGTGTATGCATTTTGAGTAAGGTAGAAATGGAACAAGATTTGACCAGAGACAAAAATAAAGTGAAATTAATATTTCACACAAGAAAAGGGTATGAAACCTAAGCATTTGTACAAAGGTAAAATGAAACATGATTTTACCAGAGAAATAAATAGAGTAGTGTTACTATTTCACATAAGACAAGGGTAAGAAATGTAAATGTTTTGACCAAGGTAGAATGAGACGATCTTGACTAGAGAAATAAATAGATTAATGAATTTTAGTGTAAATACAATGTGACAATGTTTAACCAAATAAGGACTTAAGTAATCTTTCCCTATGTTAAAAACGAGAAACTAACATAGGTTTAGGGGAAAATTAGTGATCCTTTCAATATACCTACTTTAGAGAGGATAAAGTCTAAGATTATCTAAAATTAATTAATTATTGTAGGTTATTGGTAGGGTTTTTACACCCCCCTTCTCTCAAAATTTAATATAAAAAATATATTTTGGAGATGTTACTTTTACATTCTTGCATCAGTGATAATTCTATGGCAAAAAGGCTTCTATTAGGACAAAATATACCTTATGATACATGGGAACTTTATAATTCTCTATCAATTACACCCAAACCATACATATTGTTATGAAAAGATATTTTCCTTTGTATAATGGATTTAGTCATGTATTTCTTAGTTAATTTTGATGTATAGACCATCTCATAGCTCAATACTCTATTTAGTTGGTTGGGTTAACTACTTAACCACTATATAAATGAATAATATATTAAATTTGTATACCCCACTAGATATGTGGGGTTGGTACAATAATGGGAAATGAAACACTAGGTCAAATACCACTTAAGAGACTCATAATAAGGTGATGAAATCTCACTCACAAGATAAACTAATAATAGAAGGTATTGTTGATCTGATTTGTAGAGTTTTACTAAAGGCAAGTAAAGATAATAGTAATCAAATCTTTAGGATTTAAAATAAATAGAATATTTATGATTTGAAGTCACCCAAAAGGGGGAGAGCATACATGCAAAATATTTCCCGAATACACTCAATAGAAAATAAGAAACATATAAAACTTGCACAAAATGAGAAAAACATTGACAAATAAAAAAACGTTCTTTTTAAAACCCAAAACTAAATGTGATTTGTTTGACATAGATCAATACCCTTTTAGAACATGGAAGCAAACAAAGTGAGTATTTTTTCTTAGGGGTTTTTGAAAACTGAAGTATATTGGTTTAATTAGTTTTGTCCAACTCTCAAGTTTTCACACATAAGCATTTTTTATAGAACACAAAATAATTTGGCTATATTTAGGAACCTACATAGAACATAGATAGAACATAAAAAAACTAGACACAGATTATTTCATTAATTAATAGGGCAATTGCATTGATTATTAACATAATTTCACTAAATATATGACAAATTCCTTAAAAAATAGATAGTTTTTCCAAATAGATAAATAGTTTCACTGTTTATATGAACAACCAAGATAAAACATAAAAAACCAAATAGGTATAATTTCATATATTATAAAGGATGATTTCATCAATTATTAGAACAATTTCACTAAATACATAGAAAATTTTCCAATGAATAGAGTACCAAACCTAATTTTTTTTTAAATGTAAAACAATTTCATTGAAGAATAAACCTACGTAAAAATAGAGAATATAACAGAAAAGACTATAATGATTTCAATGATTTTAGGGATAATTTCATCAATTCTAAAAAAATCAAAGATATTTTTTTTAATTTCCAAGAATGAATTAACTAGTTAATATATATAGAATAAATACAAAAAATTGAACATAAAAGAGCCAAAATATCAATATTCTCTACAAAGCAAGATTAATTTATAGGCTTGAATGAAAGGTGTGGGTTGTGTCATCCCCTTGGGTGTGACATGTGTGTCTTTAGAAATTATATCTTCAATATTTTCACAAAATTTTGGTTAAGACAAACAAATTGATAACAAATACTAAAGACATACAAATGACCTTGGAGTTCAACAAAATACCAAAGAAACTACAAATGCATAAAGATTCACACCATGTAGGCCTCCTTTATAGATTGATCACTGTTGGAATTTGGCTCAGATGTAGTTGTTATATGGTCTTTATCAATGTAAATTTAAAGTTAAGCATATCCATAAAATCTATGGATCATGAAGACTTTGATAAAAGATTATAGATTGATGAATAATTTTATCTTGATAAAATACTAGCGATTCACTATATCACTTGAACATGAGAATAATGATTTGAATTATATTATTTATAACAAAAATGTATTGATGAGGGCTCTTCAACTTTAATTCAATATGAATGGTTTTCAAATGGTCCTCAAGTGTACACAAATATTAAGCACATGGATCAATGATTTAATCCCTTCATCTCAATCAAGATGAAAGGTGGAGGATGAGCTTTACAAATATTAATGATGGATGAATATACACCCTTCATCTTGTTTCTAATTTGATGGGTGGAGGATTCTGATTTGTAACTAATAGATATGAATGAATGGGGGCCATTCATGTTATTTCCAAATTTAAGGGTGGAGCATCCTCTACAAAAAAGCACATGGATCTCAATAGTGGGTAATTTATCTTGTTTCCAGGATGAAGGATGGAGAATAATCCAACTTTATTGATAGCTATTTTCAAAATTATTGTCCTCTCAAGGGTATATCCTTAGGATCTCAAGATTCCCTTTTACATGAAGATGTCCTTTGGAGGGGGACAAGAATAAAATTAGTAATTAGAAGAGTAATTAATTAAATAGCTTAAAATAATTATATAATTAATATAAACTAAAGAATTGGTCAATATACTAAAATTGAGATAGATAAATTAATTGAATAGAGAATGATAATAAACCATAGAAATTATAATTGAATAGGTAAGAGGAAACTGATCAGATTAATTAACAACAAAATAAAGAAATGATCAAGGAATAGAGAATTGATCAAAATGTGTGAAACTATAGGATGTCATTCCATTGTGTAATTTGACATGAAAGTGATAAAATTAGAGTGTTTATGCATAGCTTGTTCACCAAGTGGATCATATTATTAAATTTTATTATAACACTTATTAAGATAAGTTAGATACCCTAAGATCAAATGATGTATAAGGTTGAGTATTTTACCTAATTCATATTCATTTATTAAATAAATATGAAATATAACATGTTACTCACTACTTAGTACCATTCTATGTGATTTATGCTTTGGAAGTATGATTGTATTATCATACTCTAACTTGGAGTTACCAATTATACAATTTGATGTGATGGATAACCTTATTTAGTAAAAAAAAATTGGTTTGAATTTTTAAGGTTATGATATAAGGTCACTATTATTATAACATGCATAGGTAGAATATAAAATCATGTAGTGGAAAGCAAGGGTAATCAAAATATTTCTTTTAATATTCCTCCACCACCTAAAGTATTAAGCACTAAAACTAGATATTATGACATCATATATTAACTTAAGAATACTGATGGAAAAATCTCGATACTATAATTTATGAAGAAATAAACTATATATAAGGACATTATTTATGAAACACTATGTGATACAAACTTACCAAATAATACAAAATAATCTTGTTTTTCATCCATTGTCAATACATTAAAGGAAAGTCAAGATACAATTGATTTTAAAAATAAGATTTATCCACAAAAAATATTATTGACAAATCTCCAATGATATATTTAGTTATAGATTTGAAATAAGAGGGTTAAATGAATAATGGCAGATAATGGGATAGGGTTGAATATTTTAAACATCACATTTATCCAAACTCTTTGGTATCAATATTTATTCTAATAATAAATCATATATGAGCATTAGGGTTTTGATAACATATATTTCCAAGATCTAAGAATAATGACATTTGATGTAATAGTTGGGCCTAAAAAAATACCCATTACATTTTATATGATTCCAAACCATTTAAATTTTAACCATTTACTTGGTAACCTTGGATTTATTTTGTGGATGTTTCCCCATCCACCCTACATCAATTCTTAAAATTAGTACTTTTTTGAGGTTTGCATACATGTCTTATAAATAAAAAACCATAGAAATATTTCAAATTAGTGAAATAAACTAAAGGATTAATAACACAATTAGACATTACTCAATCATCCATACTAATTTCATTATATATCATACCAAACACATAAATACAAGATAGGATAAAACATAAATAATAATGAAATTAAGTCTTCATGGCCATAAATTCTATCACCTAAGCAAGATAAGGTTTAAGGTTCAACACAAAGGTATGAAATATAAAGGAAATAAATACTAGATATTCCATTAATGATTAATTCTAAAAACCAAAATTTAAATAATATTCACGATGATAGTGATGATGATGATGAAAATGACATTTCTAATAACATAGATGAATTCTTGTCTCATTTATAATTTACACTTATAGAATTAGTTGAATATCATTATAATGCCAACAAATTGAGCATCAAAAAATTAAAAGGTCTTATTCATATTCAGACTATAATAGATAGTATCAAAGGGAATTCACCTCTTAAAGACAATTATAAGAATACAAATGGTGTAAACACATCTATAAAGAAATATATATAATATAAATAACTAAAAATAGGATTTCTATGGGACATCATTAAATAAATTATGATACACATTATAAATAAAAAATTAATATAACATAATATTCTTATTGTAATATTAATTCAATATAATAATGTCTACCAATAATTGATAAATTAAAACAAAACATTGTCAAATATAGTATGACTCAATTTGATGAAGCAATGCACATATCGCAATGTGTAGTTGGTGAGTATCCATTATCATTATAATATACAATGAACTATATATACCCCATATAGTCATAACTTTAATGACCAATTATATGTACACAGAAAAAAATGATTTTATCCCATATGCACAAAGTAGATTGGTTAATAAGTTAAAGACTAATTTTGGAGTTTTACCTATAATGGATATACCATTACATCTTATGGTAGTATTACAATATTATTTTGAGAATGTTGTATGATTAACCTTGATGTATTTTCTTGACATACAACATAATCCATGTAGTACATACATGATCATATCAACCATACTAATAGTTCAAGATTACTTTAGAAGTTATGACCATTTTTTTAAATTTAGATAGTGATATACATGGAAATAATTTAAAATGTCATGTGACACTCTCATGGATCAGTATAGGACCCAAAATTTATCATCTCATTAATGTTAAATAGGTTACTTTAGATATAATTTATTTTTCATAACTTCTATTGATTTATTTCTTAATCACCCTCTCCTGCATTAAATGATTGATTATTTTATTTTTATTTTCTGATATGGAAAACAACATCATATTTTCATTTTACCATTCATATATCCCTTGGATTATATTTAATTATTTTTTATTGGCTCTTTCATTTTGACTAATTTTCTTTATCTATGCATTCATGTTATCTATTTGATGATGACACATACACATATAACATTTACAATAGTTTGATATCAATTTATATTATTTGAGTCATGTTACACCTTAATGAAACATACCACTTCCACATTTCTCCATATTGATCATCTATTCTTTATTTTTTTATGGTACACATTGAACTTACATGATCACATATAATTTATTCCTACACATTTTATGACATTATCACATTGATTGTTTCCCAATGGGGGAATGTGTTTATCATGAATAATTTAACATAATTCTTTGAGACATTAATTTATGATACAACATAGGCATATTACTTTCCTTATTCAAATTAATTTTTCTATTAGACATGGTATACATTATACACTAACCTATTATACTGATTATTCGTATCCATCATATTCTAATATTCTCCAACCTTTCACCTTAGATATATTTATTTTATTTATTTTTTATATCAATATTGAAAAAATTAATAAATAGTCAAATATTTAAAATATATTAAAACATTGAAAAATATATTAAAACATTATGTGTGTATATTAACTTTTTATTGTTGTGGAATGTATTAATATGTCATGTTATGGCCATATTTTTATGTCTATCATATTCATGTCATGTATTATATGATTATGTGTTTCTTGATAATTTTATATGTTTATGAATTATTCACAGTGATGTTATTTGAATTAGGATAAACCCATATTTGATTGGTGTTGAATCCATTCCTGAACATAAAAGGATGCCTAAGTTTCCCTCATGGTAAACATAAGATGACAAAAAAGGAACACCAAACTAGGAAATAAAAATGACAACCTAATATAGGAATGAGAAGGAGCCAACTGGGGTTTTTTAAGGACCCCAAACCAAAAACTACTTTTAGATTGATATGGGAACCAACATGGGCTCATAAAGAGGGAGTCTCCAAAAATTAATTTTGACAAGATCAAGAACCAAATATAAGACAAAAAGAAGAGAAATAAAAACCTATGGGATCCCCAATGGGACCCAAACCATACATATCTCACTAAAATAGAAAATATAACAACACTATACTCAAAAAACAAGGAAAAAGTGCCAAGATATAGGAACAAACACATGAGGGACATGATCCAAAAAGAGCATAAGAAGTAAAATACTAGCATTGTCAAGACAAATGGGACCTAGTCTACCCTCATGTTATCTATAAGAATAAGATTCATATGGGTTTCCCTAAGTTCCTAAATAATAAAATCATAGGAGATCCCAAGGTTCGTAAGGAGATCCATGAAATTACTACCTTCTCTTTAAACATGGCGAAGGAAAAAATCATGAAATGACGCTATAAGGGTTCTTTCATCCCTGATCTCATTTTTAATGGTCCAAGAAGTCTGGGAATTCCCTCTAAGTTAATAATGTTTAAGGAATCACCTTCAATATACAACATGAGAATACCTTTGTATACTATAGTTTTGATTCACCAAAGGTTTTCCCTTGCTTCAGATACATATTTAGTTTATACCCTCAATTTTCTAGCATATGCAACCATGAAATTTATATTGTTATCTCTTATCACTCCCCCACATCTCATGGGACTTGGATTACTTTTCAAGTCTCTATCAAAGTTAAGTTTAAACTATCCATTAGAAGGAGATGTCCACTTGGTAGATTATCAAATGAGATTATTATATAATTTAGGATCTTGGGGAAGCTTGAGGTTCCAGAATAAAATAATTCTCAATTCCTCACCATCATTAACCACATTATGTGTGTGTTTGTATACATTTTATATTAAAAAAATGATTGTTAGTATACACATGGTGTCATGATCACTATCATGAATTTTTGTATTATTAATTTCTATGGGCATTTCCATGATTTATATCATGTATCTATTGCCCTCATAACCATGGTGAGGGAAAATCTTTCCCTCTACATGGTTGGGAGATGATATTACCACTTTCATTTCCATCCATTAGGGAAGACTTTTGGTACTGAATGCTTAATTGGCATATCAAGATAAATCTAAAAATTATTTCTATGATGTCTTATCATAATCATATATCATTTTGTATTAATGAAAAAATATCATTTCATTCGATTAAATGTTACATACATTCTTGAAATCATCATAATTTTCCTATAAGGACATATTCTATCATGTCTCTACATGTATTTTACATGATTATAATTTTTATATATAACACATGATGTGCCTAAATCTTATTTTGAAATGATTGATTTGAAAAAATACTCCATTTTATTAGATAAATAAGATAATTTCACATTCTAAGATAGATTATATGGTTTAGATGGTCTAGATTGAGAAAAATGAGACATTCACATGATTTTGAGGAACAATTTAGGTATTCTACATTATTTTGAGGAAAAAATATAAATTATATTATATTTAAATATATATTTTCACATGTATTTTAAGGCATATATGAATCAAATGGGCCATGGACTTTACATATACTTTTTTAATTTTTTATATTGAGGATTAGTGGTGAATGATGGTACTATGTGAGTACTTTGTATCTATATTTGTCTGAAATGGTTGATCCTATTACACACAAACCTAATTCAAGGTTATAATTTACATTCAAACTTAATTTAGGGATCCATTTTTACATATGAATCTGATTCAATTTTATTTTTAACATATAAACCTAATTTCAAGGTTCCACAAAAGAAGCTATTTTGAGTCTCAGGGAATTTAGGTTAAAGTTACTATGTCACTTAATTTATAAAACCATCTTCTCCAATTATAGTTGAGGTATTTACACTCTTTCAATCATTATTTTAGTACTTCCATCTCCTTCGAGTATGTTCACCCCATCTATTATCTGGTCAATTTCTATAAGTGATCACTTAGTTTTCATACTATCATGTGTATCCATTACTTAAATTTTTAATGATTCAGATTATTGTAGATTTCTTCTTGTTAGTGAACATTTATAAAATGATGCATTTCATCTATACTTATTAACACCAAGTTTAGTTATCGTATGTGTCAAATATATGTATTTTATTCTTTCTTAATTTATAAATTTTAATTCTATATTAAAATAGGGGCATTTGTACGCACATAAATATTGTCTTAGGTACTTTGGTAACATCAAATTTAACATTTTTGGATAATGCACATATATCTAACTTTTGAGAAAACTTTCCCTCTATTAGTTTTCCCATCTACTACCTTACCTATCTATATTAAAAACAAATATTTTTTAGAATAAACTTGGTCTATATAGGGACACATTTAGAATCCTAGATAAACTTTATCCATACCTCAAATCCTTTTTTCACTTCCAAGATGGTATTAGTAATCCCAAATTATTTTAGTTATTGTAGGTATTTCCCTCTACCAATAGTGTACAAGGGCCCTCAATGTATTAAAAAAATCAATTATTCATTAGGTTATCATAGACATATTTCATCGATTCATCACAACTTAACATTAACAAAGAATACTCTATATATAAAAATCACCCTAATGTTATTATTCACTTGAACATCACTTGAAAAAACTAGCATTGAATTCCAACCAAATTTTTTTATTGCTGTAACCATCACTATATATTAGTATATCTTGATTAATAATATATCTATTGATGCATTTTAGTAATAAAACCTATCACTCTATTCAAAAATTATTAAAACTATATATACATGATTAAAATCTTTGAGTATCCCTAGAGTAGTCCATAGATCCAAATTTGAATATATAAATTCAAAGTTTCATGGTACCAAGTATAAAATATAAAAATATGAAACTATATTCTATATTTCTCATGATTTTGCATACACACACATAATTAGAAGAATTACATGTAGTTTTAGCTCTCTTAAAAGTATTGGAATGTAGGTAATGTTCATCCCTTTAGTAGAGATTGGTTGGGGTCTATATAACCCAAAATTTTATAGGAATTTTGTGTTCAATCAAACACAATTAGTGTTGGGAAAAAGAGATAGAAAATATATATCAGCACATAGGATCCAATAAGTGTGCATACATAGAAATAAATTTCACACACAGGCACAAGGACCCTATAAGTTGAAACCCCACATTATGCATAGTTATTCTAATAATAAACCTTGGAAATCTAATTTTCATAGGAATCTAACTTTTACAACAATGTATAAGTAGGTTCTTATCCCTTTTTTAAATCAGAATACCTAAAAAAATATAATAGATAATTATGAGAACATGTGACATCTTCTTTAGGTGGAAGTTAACAGAAAATAGGTAAGTACATTCAAATATTCAAAGATATAAAACAAGGATATATACATGATTTTTTTATGGTACACATACTTTCTTGATGTTGGATTTCATATACATTATGAGTTAGATATCTATTTTCTACACACATTATTTTCATTGTATCCATGAGTTGGATGCATGACATATAACTTAAATATGAGACATGGACATATAGATGCATAAAATTTATTCACACACATGAGAAACATTTCTACATTTGGGTATTCCCATACTATGGGAATATTCACACATTTTGAAGTTAAATGTTTCTATGCTAGTCCATTGATCATATTTAGATACTTAGACTATTTATACATGATGTATTCTTGATCATACCTTTTATAATTATATTTATTATAGATATTTTTATTTTATATATTAGATAATGAAATTTAATGATTATGTAAACTAACATTGCTTTTTATGTGCATACTTGTTACTGATGACTATGCCATTATTGATAATGGTTATGTTAAATGTTGACTGTTATATATATTTTATTTGTATATTAACTTTGTCTTTTCATGTCATGTGTAAATTATGTCATAGGATCCTATATTTCATGTCATGGCCATATATTCATGTCTATAATATTCATGTTAGGTCTTATATGCTTATGTTTTTCTTGATCATTTTATGGGTTTATGTCTTATTCAGTATGATATTGTTTTAATGTGTGTTTATATACATTTCATATAAAATAAATTGATTGTTAATATAAACTTGGTGTCATGATCACTTTCATGCATTTTTTGTGTTATGAATTTCTATTCATATTTCCATAATTTATAGCATCCACCTATTTCCCTCCCAATAGTGGTGATGGAAAAAAATTCCCCCGTTTATGGTTGGGAGATGAGATTACCATTGCCATTTCCGTCCATCAGGAAAGACTTTTAGAATTTCATATTTCATTGACATATCTAGTTGAATATTACAACTATTCCTACAATGACTTATCATGATCATATCTCATGTCCTATTAATAAATTACTATCATTTCCTTGGATTAAATGATTCATACATTCTTGCAATGATAATTTTTTTGTAAGGACATATATTATCATGTCTAGATATGTGTAATTTAAATGATTATAATTTTAATATATAACACATGCTATACATAACTCTTATTTTGATATGATTGATTTAAAAAATTCATCCATTGTATCAAAAAAAAAGATAATTTCAAATTAACAGAGATTATATGGTTTAATGGGTAGATTGAGAAAAATGAGACACTCACATGATTTTTTGGAACAATTTGGGTATTATACATTATTTTGAGGATTGTTTTTGATATTATATGATATTTTAAGATACATTTTTTACATAATCTATAGGGATATATGAATCTATAGATGATATTTTGTGATTATCTAACACCTTAATCTTATACACTTGGTAAATTCAGACCCTGGTTATTCCTCTTAGTTCTACACATGTTTTTCTTATGTAAACCTTACATCTACTCTATCTTGTGCCCTTAAGCCTATATCTTAGTCCAACTACCCTTATATTGATGAAAAAAACAATTGATCTTGCCAATAATACTTAAAATATACATATTTTACACCTCTAAAAATTCTAAGCCTATACATGTTCTCTTTCTTCCTCGACACTAACATCTAGGTCAGATAGTAATAACTATGTTATTATCGTATCTTGATGCAAGTGTCCAGTGCCAAAAGTCATATAATTTACAAATTAAATGTATCAAAATGTTTATCATAAGTGATTTATTTCAAGTTATATCTTTATAATATTAGTATAAATACAATATCAACCCTCATTCATTCCTCACCTAACTATAACTACATGTACCTAGCAATTAGACAAAAAAAGAACTAAAGAAGCATTCAAGAAGCACTCAAGTCACCAAAAGATTTCATATTCTACCATATTTACATATAAATAAAACTAATGTCCTATTTATAGGTCTTAAGTACTAAATGGGTAATCATAAGGTCATATTTTCCAAGTTACAAGCTAGGTCACTATTGTACTTTACACATTGCATGATTTACACACAAGCCAACATGTATAGGAGAACTACATGATTATGAGGCCCTCTTTGATGTATTTACTATGTAGGAAATGCATTTTAATAGTGGGATAATTATATTTCATCTAAACACCATGTGCTCACTAACCTATTCTCCCCGAAGGTCACATTTAATATGGAAAGCTAGGGTTTTGCCATTTCACCAGGAGTGATAGTTCATGGCCTATATCTAAATACAACAAAGTGAAGGTCAAGCCAAACCCAGAAGAATATAGGTGTTCACATATTATTAGAGTATATATTATTTTTAAAACACTAGCTTCAATATAACTATCCTAGAATGACATAATTATACATAGAGCTAGAGGCATGAGATCATGAATTTCATAATTGATCCAGAAATATCTTCCTACCTAATTCCTACTTATACCAGATCTAGCATTGTGTTATTATCAGAAACAACTAAGTAATTTATTTTGTCACTTATATATCAATCATACATATACTTTCCATTAATATTCTATCTCTATATAATAAATTTATCATATGGTACATCTAAATTTAGCACATTAATTAATCTTTTGTAGCTCTAATATTCACTCTTATGCCTTATCATTCCTATATCCTTAACCCTTTTACCCAAGTAAGACACCCTTTTATAAAAATTAGGGATAAAAATTTTATGAACCCCATCCATGTGAATATTCAACTTTTTATGATCTAGAGCTTCCAAGCCTCTTAAGTTTTTAGCTTGTTGTTATGGGTTTGCAGATCTGAAGCTTTACCATAATGTTTTACCTCCTATAGTCACAAGGGACTCATGTGAAAATAATTAAAAGTGGATTTTTTCATTTCTCAATGAATTTAAGACACCAAATAGGTTCATATAAAAATTCCTTTGAGGTATTTTCTACTCATATTGTTATATATAAAATCATCTTTTTATTCACCAAAATTTGGTACAGATTTTTTAATTTTTGTATTTACTATTTTTATTAAATATTGACATACAAAGAGAATGGTTTACTTATGCTGAAACTAATTTTTGAGTTTTGTCAAAAAATAATATTTTATTCAAAAGCCTCTTTCATATCTTTTAAAGATATTATGGATTCATCACAATTGTTGATTCTTTATTTGGAATATTCTAGGGTTTTCCTATGAAGCCTTCAACAATTATTTGGCATATTTATGATTTTTATTAGATTAAACCTATAATTACTAGGTGGTTTATCATAAATATGTTAATATAAACAAAGAACTCTTTCAATTTTATAAAATATTATATGTATTTACCGAATCTAAAAATTTATTATATTTAGTAGATTTAGATCTACATGTCATACATGTACTTTTGTTTCCTTATTTTTATAGGTTCATCTCATTTCCTATGTTTAAATAAAAACCTATCTCATATTTCCTTTTAAAAATATGTATTTTTAGGGTTTTATATATCATTTTATGTTGATTGACTGCTACTTGGCATTTGTTTCCCTTGCTTATCCTAATCTAATATTAGTTTTTTAGACATTTCAAATGAATAAAATTGAGCTTACTCCTATTAACCCTAAGGAGGGTTATATATATCATCCATGTAATTAGGTTCATACTATCACCCCTTCAAATGAAAACATGGATCATCCTATTATGCCAAAATAGGGTGACCATAAAACCCTATAAGAGTAAATTATCAAAACAAACAAGTTAATAAAAGAGTCACAACAAAAAAATCAGTGCCTAAATTCAAAGATCACTTTATTGGAAAATCACATTTAATATACTAAGAATCCACAACATGTTTTTTATAAGGTAAGGCAGAAACTAGGGGCCAAACCCTTCACAAAGCAAAAAATACAAGAAGGCAATCAAACAAAATATGCCTTCAGAGAAACGATGGCACTAGCTGAAAACAATAGACACCAAAACAAAACACAAGGAATAGAAAGACCAGAGTTAGAGAAGACTCTCCTTACATAAACATTGATTTGAGAAGATCATTAAGTTTCTTAGTATTCTCTATGTTGTTAGCATGCCTAGTATTTTCCACCTCTTTTAGCATAGTCATATTCAAGAGAATTGTATTTTGGATTCCCTTGGCAAAATTTTTTTGAAGCCTCTGAATATGATCCTTCAAGGCCCTAATTTTAGCTTTCCAATTAGCCTCATTCTCAATATCTTCACCCACTTCCTTGACATAAATTTTCCCCTTATTTTCAGTAGTTTCCATAGTATCAACACCCTACTCCTCAGTAACCTCAAAATCACTAGTCTCCTACTTCCCTCCAGTGTCCTCAAAAATTTCTTGTATTTCCAGCTCCTTAGACTCTTCCTCCTGTGTTGCTTCTTCTAAAGCACTTTCTGAGTAATCTATCAGTTTTGCATTTAGGGTTGGTTTACTATCAATCCACCTCAACCTTGTAACTCTAGAGGAAAATACTTCCTTATTAATGTTGGAAGACTTGTAAGATTTACCACCTTGGTCCCTCATGGCCCTACCCAGATTTTTGTGGGTCCCCTCCTTGGTCTCTCTAATATTTTCTTCCTCTTCATCAACCTTTCTCTTCTTACCCTTTTTTCTCAAAAAGGAGCTAAGGGTATCAATATGGGTCTCTTTAGGGGTGGAGAAAGAAACATCTTTTGTTTTGGTAGGAGTAGGGGAAAAGAAGGACTCATCAATAGTGTCACCAAACACTGGGTTGGAAGGAATGTCTTCGCTATCCATTCTGATATTCTTAGAGGGATCCAAGGCTCGGTGAAAGTTGTATAAGTAGAGAATCAGCCCTTGGTGTAGGGGGATAGGCTTCATATCTAGATTCTTAGCCATTTTAACTCTCACCCTAAGGATAGAGTGTTCCAAAGAGGAGAACAAGTAAAAAGGGAAACTAATAACAATATTACACCTAAAGTGATTTAATAAAGAAAGGTGGTAGTTGTAGAACCCGGTAAATTGACCTTTGAGTGTGAATTACTTCATGAGAATGAAGCACACCCCATCCCATGGCTCCAAAAGTTTAGCGCACTTGAATCCTCCTTGGTACGGGACGAGTTTGTCTCCCTCACCTAGAAACAGTTTGTGGCTTGCAAGATCCATAATTTTAGTTTTCCTTTGAAGTTTTATACCCTGCATGGACATTCCCATGGCTATAGAAATCACCTTTTCAAAGATTTCAAAACTAATTCCACCCACTGTGACCTACCTATTTAACCAGGATCTCGTAAATTACTTAGACAAGTTTTCGTCATAACCATTAAGCCTTTCCAGATATGGGTTGATTCCCCCTTCCTTATAATAATGTCAAACTAGTTGATTATCTTTGAATTCACAACAAGAGATAGGTTTAGCACAAATATGATCTCCTCCCATTTTGTATTTTTAGACCTAGATCATGGAGTTCCTAATTTTAGCCTTCAGCTTTGAAATGGCTGTTAACCCTTTTTTTCCATTTATGCAAAATGAAGATGTGATGGCTCATTGTGCAAAATACCCTATTGAGATGATATTGTCTACTCCCATGCTTGGAGATTATTTCCCTTTGATTTTCATGATGATACCCACGTGTCTCAACCTCATGATATAATGAAACATGAATGATTGTTAACCAAGTACCAAGGTTATCAAGTTCTATAATCCATGATGGCCCTCTCCAAGTGGACCACCTATGAGAGCTACCTTGTCATAAATGCACCTCATTATTGATAAGTCATCTCTTTTTGAATAATATCCCTAATTTTTAAGGGAATATGAGTACCTTGTCACCACACCCTCCAACCTAAAAATTGTTGACCAAGGTTGGCATAAGCATCGGCGACCCTGTTTCCCTCTTGTAAATATGGGAAAACTCTACTCCAGAGAACTTCTGAAAAAGAAATTAGATGTCTATAATGATTTCCTTAAGCTTAATTCCCACATTTTATGCTTTATTCATAGCATCTATGATCATTTTAGAGTTTCCTTGTATACTCAAGTTCTTTATTCCGAGGGATATAGCCAACTTTAACTCCCATAGTAAAGTCATTGCTTCAGCATAGTTATTTCTCTGACATCTTATTCCACTAGCATAGATAGCAGACATCCATCCTTTATCATTCCTTACAATTCCTCCTCCACTAGCTTTACCATCTGACTTAGATGCCCCATCAAAGTTGAGTTTTCATCTAGTTGGGCTTTGGAGGGATCCATTTAGTATTTAGTCCCTGTAGTATTTTAGAGTTATCATACCCATGGATCTGGTTTAAAACCTTCCATTTGGCTGCAATTTTGTTCTCAATTTGAGATAGGGGTTTCTTCATAGCATGAATTATGAGCTTTTGTGACACTTTCCATGATGGTCTTAACAAAGGAGTTGAAACACCTGAGATGCATTTCTAGAAGTGTCCCTAAAATTTTTGTTGTTTCACTCTTTCCATAAAATCTAGCTCAAACATGGAAGAGTTTTGCTTCCATAATTCCAAAATCCAAGGATGTGTGAAGGTTTGGGTTCCAGATGAGAATTAATTCTTTGAGGCTAGAATTATAGACCCATTCAATACCAAAGTTATTAAGTATTATGCTCCATAATTTCCTAAGCAAAATCACAGTGGATAAAAAGGTGTGAAACTGATTCCTCTTTTAACCACACAAGAAACATCTGTTAACCAAGGTAAACCCTCTCTTTTGAAGGTTATCCTGAGTTAGGATTTTGTTATGAGGAATTAGCCCACCAAAACATGTTACATTTTTAGAATAAGTTTGTGATTTTAGACCCTTTTTCCAAACATCTTTATTCTGAACTTCAAGAATGAGTAGATGGTAACTAGATTTAACAGAGAATGATCCATTCTTATCAGGTCACCAGTATTGTTCATCCTCCTAGGGGAAGAGAGGGATTCTAGTCTCCTAAACACATTGATGGATCTCTCATACTCTAGGGGAAAAGCTTAGGCCAGTGATCACAATAGTCTAATAGATTTTTCCAGCTCCTTATCCCATTATTATTTTCCATATAATCACTGACTGTGTCTCCAAAAAAACTAAGTAGCCAAGTTAGAAATATCTCCATAGTTACTCTGTGTGATGAGAGCCTTGTCTTTTAACTAGATATAATCCCAAAAGTTAATATGCTAGCCATTTACAAGTTTCCATCTAATTCCCTATTTAAGAAGGCTTCTGCTTTTTAGCATTTTATTCCATATCACAGATCCCTAGGGTAATCCCATCTATTGAAGAAAGTTGGAATCATCAATGCTATGCATGTATTTGGCATACATTATTTCCCCCCAGTCATTATTTTTATGGATCAAGTTCCAACTAATTTTTGAGAGAAGGGCTTTGTTCATGTTCCTGATAGACCTAATATTGAGTCCTCCATGAGATTTTGGAAGACACACTTTTTCCCATTTGACTAACGACATTCTCTGTTTGTCTTCCACTACCATCCATAAAAAATTTCTTTGGATTTGTTCTAATTTATCAGCAAAATACGTAGGAATTTTAAAAAGAGATAGGAAGTATTGTAGGAATACCTTGCAGTGAGGCCCGAAGAAGTCGTATTTTGCTAGCACTACTGAGTAATTTCCATTTCCAACCCAAAAGTTTCCTTTGCATTCTTTCAACAATTCCATTCCAAAAACTAGGAGATACCTCTTTGACCATGAGTTAGAGACCCAGCTAGGTGGATGGTAAAGCAACTTTAGCACATTTTAATATATCAATGATTATATGTCTAAGGTCATTAGGAGTGTTGAAGAAATACACATTGCTTCTTTGGAAATTTATCCTTTGCCCCTACTCTATGGCATAATAATTTAAGATATTCTTCCATCTTCTATATTCAATCACTGATGATATGCCAAAGAAGATGGTATCATCCACAAACTACTACACCACCATAGGATGGAGGGAGGAGGCAGGTTTGATGCCCATAAGCTTTTTTGAGACTATATCTGCTTGTATGTATCTTCCCAGTGCCTTTGCCATAATGATGAATAAGTATGGGGAGAGAGGGTATCCCTAATGAATTCCTCTCAAAGATGATAAAAACCCTCTAGGTACACCATTTACCAGCACTAAGAATTTTGTAGAAGAGACAACATTCCATATAAAGTGAGACATTTTATCATTAAAACCAAATTTTCTAATCACTTGGAACAAAAAGGTCCATGAGAATCTATCATAAGCTTTATAAATATCTAGCTTAAGAGCCATACCAGGGTTCTACTCTTATCCATGGAGTGAATAGTCTCATGTGTGGTGATTACATCATTAAGAATCTGCCTGCCCAGGATGAAACCTTTTTGAGCAGGAGAAATAATTTTGTCTAGTAAATGTTGAATCCTCATAACCAGCACTTTGGTGCATAAATTATAAATAGTGTTGAATAGACTAATGTTTCTAAAATCAGTAAGGTGTGTAGGTTGTGATTTTTTAGGCACAATTACTATTAAGGTTTTATTAGCTTATTTCAAAAGTTTTCCTGATCTAAAAAAAATACGACCAACAACCATGAGATCCACTCTTACTATTTCCCTATATTCCTAAAAGAATATAGGAGGAAATCCATCCAGACCTGGGTCTTTGAATGCACCCATGGAGAATAAAACAACATGGACTTCTTCCTCGAATATAGGCTTTAACATTTCTAGATTATCTTCCTTCATTATCAAACGGGGGATTTTATCAATGAATTGGTTCATAAGTCTATCATTTTCATTATGTTATTTAGTGAGCAAATTCTAAAAGAAAGCCCTGGCTTGTTCCCCTATCTCATTATCTTTGGTTATAATGTCACCATCATCCAACACAAGCCTAGTTATTGAGTTGGCTTTCTTATGTTTCATGGCTAAGAGATGAAACAAGGTAGTGTTCTTATCACCCTCTTTAAGCCATTGGACACGATATTTCTATTTCCAGAAAACCTCTTCTCTTTCTATAAGATTCTTTCATTTAGAAGATAGGACATTCTCTTCCTCTAAAGTGTCTTTAGATTCATCTCCTTGATCTATTAGTTTCTAAATATCTTTGATTTTTCCCACAATATTTTTATTCTATTGAAAGACCTGCCCAAAGTTGTATCTATTGCATCCATAGAATTCTTGTTTAATATGCTGAGTTTTTTTTACTATTCTGAACATAGGAGTCCCTTGAATAGGAATTTTCCACCATTGGGCCACCATTTGTCTAAAGTCCTTGTGTTTGATCCACATAGCTTCAAAATATAATGGGGAAGGTACGGATTGCCCCTGTTCTCTCCAACTAAGGAAGATCAGGCAATGATCATACATGGTTCTAGGGAAGGCCTGCACATGCATATTATGATAATTATTCTAGTTATTTAAAATACGAAATCTAACTAAACCTGAGAATCCACAACATGTTACTATGAACCATGTGTGTGAATATTTTCATACCATTTATGTACCTAATAAGAATCAATCTTGAAAACCAAAACCAAAGTTACCTAATACCAATGATTCTACAGGTGAAAAAAATCCTACTAAGTGGTCAAGTGAGATTCTAAAGGAGGTGATTAAAAATGACTCGATCAAATTACATCCTATACAAAAATATAAATATTAATGTCTATATTATGAATGCATGATCACCATACAAATTCTTGTTTTGCATTGAACATAAATATACAAATCATTAGTTCTCCTAAATCAAAGATGTGAAATGAACAAAAATGGGTATCAAAATATCCTACAAAACAAAAGGATAAAAACTTTAGCAAATCCACCTCAAAATTAAAATGATACATCATTAAAGGTGGATGAGCCTTCACATGATATCCAAGTTTCAAATGTTCTAAATTATCCAAAAGACATACCAAACATTCTAAATAATAAACAAAAGTAAGAATTTTTAAAATAATTATACCAAATGGAAATGTTTTAGAATGATCAAAATACTTCTTTTTATAATGAAAAAGATATGAGGTGTACTTTTTTCTAGTTTATATCCCAGAGGATTCCAATGATGAAAATAAGTAAGAAACATCCATTTTTGAGAAATAAACTCTAATATATGGTGAAGTTGTTTTTTCATATGCATATAATAAAATTGTCAAACCATATATTCAAAAACCATTTATTCAAAATCCAACTATTCAAGACAAACCAAATGTATTCAAAATACCCTTTACTAGTTACGATTTTGATCCTAATAATGGCACAAATTCACATGCTACTTCTAGGCCTTGATGTGATCACATTATTCTATGGGATTAAATGTTATATCTACCTAAACATGTTCTTTATATATGTTACATAGCTACATTCATATATTTTATAGTTGTCTTATCCTTTTGAGGTGGGGTCACTACCAATTCCTATTTCTACCTCTCCTCAAAAGGGAGGCATATCAATGGGGAATTTCATAGAGACATGTTCTTCACATTTGTCATAAATTAAAAATTTGGTGGGGGTATGATTTGGAAGAATGATATCCATAATTCATTCAATATATTGTGATTATATCAATTTTTAGGTTCAGTGTGGGCATGTCATATGGTCATGACTTCCAAATATTCATAGTTCTCAAATTCAGTGGGGTCATTCTTTGTAAGCATTTATCCATACTCTTTTAGTATTCATAATCTCCATATTATATTTGGGGCACATTTTGGAACATGTAATCCACATTGGTACTTATTTTAGTTTTTATATTGTTCCACATATAGTGGGTGAACTAGGTTATAAGTATCATTTGGTTGCATGGTTGAGCTAATCTCAACTTCTATGTGGTAACTCACTTTTGCTCCAAAATTAGGGGAGTGTGCCCCCCCCTCCCTCTCTCTCTCTCTCTCTCTCTCTCTCTCTCTCTCTCTCTCTCTCTCTCTCTCTCTCTCTCTCTCTCTCTCTCTCTCTCTCTCTCTCTCTCTCTCTCTCTCTCTCTCTCTCTCTCTCTCTCTCTCTCTCTCTCTCTCTCTCTCTCTCTCTCTTTGCACTTTAAATATTTATCTTAATCTCAGTTTTGGAGACTTATAATGATACATCTTTCACAAAATAACTTGTTAATAGGAAAGGTAGTTATATCAACACATAGGTGCACTTATAAACCTTTCTCTTTCAATTTAAATCTATTTAAATTATTTTTGACCCAAATTAAGTGTATCTATTATACACTATAACATGATTTTGGTTTTAGGTCAATCACTATCAAATCACTCAAATATAACTCCAACAAAGCACTCAAATTCAACTTAAGGAAAGATAAAGTTTGTACACACACCCAAGTACTTATTCCTTTCATTTAACATATAAATTTCATTACTAGATTAAAGGGAGGGAAATATAGAAAATATTTTGTGATTATGTAGAAAATTAGTCTTGTACACTTGGAAAATATATACCTTGGTTGTTCCTCTATGTTTTACACATACCCTTCTTTTATAAGCCTCACATCTACTATATCTTGTGTTCATTGGCCTATTTGTTAGTATGAATAGCCTTATATTAATGACATAAAGATCCCATCTTACATATAATGTTAAAATTTACTTATCTTACACCTCTATAGGTTCTGAGCCTATACATGCTCTCTTTCTCCATAAACACTAATGTCTATGATAGACAGTATCATCGACATTACTATCTTGGCCTGATGTAAGTGTGTAGTGCCCTAAAGTCATATAATAATGGTAATTATAAGTGATTTAATTTTATTTATCTCTTGTTAATATTAGTATAAATATAATATCAACCCCCATTTATTGCTCACTTAGCTACACATACAAATACCTATCAATCAAATCAAAAGATCACTCAAGTAGAATTCAAGAACTCAAGTTAAAAAAATTCATATTTTATATTATATTAATATTATTTAAATTAATAACCCAAATATAGGTTTGAATTAATAAATGAGAAGTCATAAAGTCATATTTTCTACGTGACAAGCTAAATCACTATTATACTTGCTTTACACATTGCATGATTCACACAAAAGATAACACATAGGGGATAACTACATGAGTATGACACCCTATTTAGAGTATTATTTATGTAGTTTGTGTATTTTTACAGTGGAGTCATTTTGGGTCAGCTCAACACTATGTTCCCACTATCTCATTTTCCCTAATGTCACATTGAAGATGGAAAGCTAGGGTTTTACCATTTCACTAGGAACAACAATCCATGATCTAGATATGAATGCACTAGAGTGAAGGTTAATATAAACACAAAATAATCTAATTTTTAACATATTGTTTCAATTTATAATACATAAAATACACTATCATTTAATTTAGACAATAATATTGATGTAGTTATCCTAGGTTAATGTAACTATCAACAGAGCTAGAGGTGTCAGATCTAGAATTTGACCACTAATATACAACTATCTTCCTACCTACTTCCTACCTATGCTATATCCAATACTATTTTAGCATCATAAATAGATAATTATTTTATTTTATGTCATTTATATATCTATCATAGATAGACTTTCCATTAATAACCTATCTTAACATAATAAATTTAGCATATGGTACATCTAAGTTTAGCACAATAATTGGCCTACTGTAGATTTCATATTCACCCTTGTTCCCTATCATTTATATATACTTAACCCTTTTACCCAAGTATGATATCCTTTTATCTAAATTATGGTTAAATAGAATCATTCAGGACATACATTTTATAGACACTTTTTTTTTATATTAAGGATTGGTGGGGAATGATGGTAATATGTGAGCACTTTGGTTCTATATTTATTTGGAGTGATTAATAATTTTACATAAAAACCTAAATTAGTGTTCCAATTTCACATACAAATGTAATTTGTGTATCCATTATTACATATGAACCTAATTCATGGTTATTTTTAACATGTAAACCTAATTTTAAGGTTCCACAAAAGAATATATTTCGATACTCAGGGAATTTTGGTTTAACTTACTATGTCACCCAATTTATAAAAAACATCTTATCTAATTATAGTTAAGGCATTTAAAATCTTCATATCATTATTTTAGTAGTTTTCTCTCCTTGGGATATGTCTATCCCATGATATTATCCAATCAATTTCAACAAGTGATAACTTATTTTTCATAAAATCATTTGTATTCATTACTTAACTTTTCAATGCTTCAGATTATTTTAGATTTTCTATTATTAGTGAACATTGAGAAAATGATGAATTACATTTATACCTATTGACACCAAGTGTATTTATCACATGTACTAAATATATATTTTATATTATTTATAATCTATAAATTTTAATACTATATTAAAATAGGGGCATTTTTATGCACATAATTATTGTCTTAGGTACTTTGGAAACTTTAAATTTTTTACATACTTGGACAATTAACATATATCTAACTTTTGAGAACACTCTCCCCTATTATTCTATGCATCTATCGAATTACCTATCTATATTCATAATAGATATATTTTAGAATAAATATGGTCTATATAGAAATGTATTTAGAATTTTATACAAAATTTCTCCATACTTCAAATCTTTTTTTCACTTACAAGATGGTACCAATAATCCTAGATAGTTTTAGTTACCATAGGTGTTTCCCTCTGCCAGTAGTTTCTAGGGGAACTCGATGGATTTTTAAATTTTTTGTATTTATTCATTAGGTTATCTTACCCACATTTCATGGATTAATCATAGCTAAACATTCATAAAAAGTATTTTATATAGAAAAATCATCCCTAATGTTATTATTCACTTGACCCTTGGTAAAACTAACATTAAATTCTAACCAACCACTTTATTACTTTAACCATCTCTATATATTATTAGTTTCTAATTAATAATATTTATACTGACATATTCCAATAAAAAAACCTATCACTCTCTTAAAAAATTATTAAAACTAAATATACAAAATTCACATCCTTAATGAGCATCCATATAGTATTCCATATATCGAAATTTAAATAAATAAACTCAATTTTTCATGGTACCAAGAATAAAATATAAAAATACAAAACTACATTGTATATTTTTCATGATTTTTCATACACACATAATTGGAAGAATTAAATGTAGTTTTAAATCTCTTTAAAGTATTGGAATATATGTAATTCTCATCAATTTAGTATCAATTATTTGGGGTAAATATAACCCAAAATTTTAAGGTAAGTTTGTTTTCAATCAAACATAAATAGGGTTTGGAAAAAAATATAGAGAACATGTATCAATGTTAGGATCCAATAAGTGTGCATACATGGAACTAGATTGTAAACATAGGCACATGGATCATATAAGTTTCAAACCCAAATTATGCCTAATTATTCTAGTAATAAACCTTGACAATGCTAGTTTTCATAGGAATCTAACTTTTACCACAATGTCTAATTACGTTTTTAGTCATTATTTCAATCTAAGTACCTAAATAAGTATATATAGAGAATTACCAGACCTTGTGACATATTATTTATGTGGAAGCTAAAATAAAATAGCTAAGTACATTAAATATTCAAAAATACAAAACAAGGATGTATAAATGACTTTTTTTATGGTACACATACTTTCTTGATGTTGGATTTCACATACATTGTGAGTTAGATATCTATTTTTTACACACACTATTTTCATATTGATGAGTTAGATGCATGTCATACAAATTATATATTAAAAGTAGACATATGGATTCATTAAATCTATCACACAAATGAAAATCCATGATAGGGGAAGATTCACACATTTTTAAGATAAATATTTCTATACTAGTTGATTGATCATATTTAGATACTTAGATTATTTATACATGATATTCTCTTGATCATATATTTTATAATTCTATTTATTATGGATATTATGATTTTATATACTAGATAATGACATTTAATGATTATGCATACTAATATTTCTTACTACATGCTTACTTTTTTTTCAAGACTATGACATTATTAATAATGGTTGTGTTATATGTTGACTATTATATATATTTTGTGTATATTAAATTTGTCTTATCACAACATGTGTTAATTGTGTCATAGGATCTTTTGTCCATGTCATTTCCATATTTTTGTGTCTATAATATTAATGTCATGTATTATATGTTTATGTGATTCTTGATCATTTTGTGTGTTTATGGCTTATTCACTATGATATTTTTTTATGTGTGTTCATATACATTTCATATGAAACAAATTAATTATTAATATACACTTGGTATCATAATCACCATCATGAATTTTTTTGTGTTATGAATTTATATTATTTTTGACATGATTTATGTCATGCATTTTTTTCCCTCCCAACCATGGTGATGGTAAAATTTACCCCTCCATGGTTAGGAGCTGAGATTATCATTCTCATTTCCATCCATTAGATAAAAATTTTAGTATTACATGCTTCATTAACATATCTAGCTAAATTTGACAACTATTTATATGATGAATTATCATGATCATATCTCATGTTTTATTTAAAAACAATTATAATTTCCTTCGATTAAATGTTTCGTGCATTCTTACAATGATCATTTTTGTTTCTATAAGGACATATATTATCATGTCTAGATATATGTAATTTAAATGATTATATTTTTTATATATAACACATGATGTTCATAAATATTATTTTTAGATGATTAATTTAAAAACTTAATCCATCATATCAAAAAACAAGATAATTTAAAATTTAGAGATAGATTATATGGTTCAAATGGGTCAGATTCATAAAATTGAAACATATTCACATGATTTTAAGGAATAATTTGTGTATTATTCATTAATTTAAGGAATTGTTTTGAAATTATAGGATATTTAAAGATATATTTTAACATTATACATATTTTTTATAGATATATGAATCTTTAAATGATATTTTATGATTATGTATCACCTTTGTCTTATACATTTGGAAAATCTAGACCTGACTATTTCTCTTAGTTATACACATGCATTTCTTCTACAATCCTTGCATCTACTTTATCTTATTCACCTTGGCCTATATCTTAGTATGAAAAAACATATATTGATGTCATATACATCTCATATTTCCCAAAATTCTTAAAATTTACTTATCTTAAATCTCTAACAGTTTCGATCCTATACATGCTCTCCTAGTCTCTAGACACTAATGTCTAGGATATACAATAACATCAATGTGACTATCTTCTCCTGACACAAGTTTCTATCTCCCTAAAGTCATATAATTTTTAAATTAAACATATCATAAGAGTTAGACTACGTGATTTAATTTAATTTATCTCATGATAGGATTTGTATAAATAAAATATCAACCCTCATTCATTCTTCACCTAACTACATTTATACAAAAATTAGACCAAAAGATCACTCAAGAAGCACTCAAGTTACCAAAATATTTCCTATTCTAAAATATTATAATATTTTTGAAAAGAATATCCTAGATACATGTTTGAATAAATAAAGGAGAAATAATGTCATTCTTTCCAAGTTATAAGTTAGGTCACTATTATACTTTCTTTACACATTACGTGATCCACACATAGACAAAACTTAGGGGATAACTACATGATTCTGAGGCCCTATTTAAATTAAAAAATATATATGCATCACCCTTTTATATTGGTGTCATTTTAGGTTAGACCAACACCATGTGCCCACAAACCCAGGTCAACTGACACAACTATATACAGAGCTAGAGGCATGAGATCTAAAATTTGACCGTTGATCCAAAATTGTCTTCTTACCTATATTAGGTATAAAACTATGTTAGAATCAAAAATATATAAATACTTTATTTTATGTCATGTATATATCTAACATAGTTTTACATTTCATTAATAGCCTATCTCAACATAATAAATTTAGCATATGGTATATCTAAGTTTAGCACATTAATCAGTCTATTGTAAATATGGTATTCACCCTTGTGCTCTATCATTTTTATATCCTAAAACATTTTAACCTATTAGGAAAAATTTTACCCAAATTAAGGTAAATATTTGGTGAACTTGATCCATGTTAATATGTAAATTTTTCTGATATAGGGATTCTAAACCTCTTAGAATTTTAGCTTGTTATGATGGATTTTCATATCTAAAGATTCACCCTAAGGTTTTACCTCCTCTCATCACAGGGGGTTCATGTGAAAATACTTACAATTATATTTTATATTGATCAATGGAATTTAGTCCCTAAATAGGTTCATTTAAAAAATCCTCTAAGTTATTTTTTACTCATATTGTTATATACAAAAACCTATTTTGTTCACCAAAATATGGTATGGATTTTTCAATTTTTTTTTAATTTGATATGGTAAAATCCAATTTCTATAGGGACTTGGAACCACAATAGTGTATTACTTAAGTTTAAACAATCTAAGTAGGGCTGTGAAATTGAAAAGTAGAAAATAGTACTTTGAAAACAAAAAACATGAAAACATAATAGAACTAGGAAGAAGGTCCCTCCTGAGGGTCATCAACTTCAATAGTGTCCTTTGTTAGGATGGTCAGTTTGTCTTTTTAAAATTTGGCCTGAGTGTGGTTTTTGGGGCCTTCAGTCACTCTATTGGGGAGGATCATTCTAGGTCACTTTTTACCTTTTACCTACATGGGAGACTTTTTTGGGGGACTCCATTAGGGGAGCCCTATGGGGGATTTTAAAACCTTAGGTGAAATCATAGTAGGGGATTGTGGGGGTTGAGTACAGTGAAAAATGGCTTGAATAGTTTTTTTGGCCTATCTATGTAATGTATTCCAATCCTAGATGAGTCTGTTTAGGCCAAAACATTCTTATTACACCTTTAAGTTAAAGTTTTCTAGCAACTATTTGTTTATTTCCATCTCCTCCATAACCATGGATTTCCATTTCTACGTTGATTTTGTAGGGGTCCATATTTAAATAGGTTTTTTTTCTAGAATAAACAATAACTTGAAGGGGAGGTCATCGAGGGGGACTGTGATAAGCTAATCTGGGGGGTGCAGTCAGAAGGTTGGTGGGATCATTTTTTTATAATTTACTATTTTTAGTAAATATTGACATGAAATGAGAATGGTTTAATTATGTTGAAATTGATTTTTTATTTTCATCAAAAATAATATTTGATTCAAAAATCTCTATAAAATCTTTGAAAATATTCTTGATTTATCACAATTACCAACTCTTTATTTGGAATATTATAGGGTTTGCCTATGAAGCATTAAAAATTTATTTGAAATATTTATAATTTATATTAGATAAAAACTCATATTCCTTGTGGGTTTCTCAAAAATATAATTATATAGACAAAAACCTCCTTTAGTTTTCCAAAATATTGTACAAATTTTCCAAATTTAGAAATTTACAATATTTAGCAAATTTATATCTACATATCATACATATAATTTTGTTTCTCTATTTTTATAGGTTCATATAATTTCATGTGTTTACATAAAAAACCTATCTCATATTATTAAAAGAATCAGCCAATATCCTAAAATTTCTATATCATTATTGTAAAGATCGATTATTCCTTGGCATTTGTTTCCCTTATCTTATTCTAATGTTAGTTTTTTGGACATTTCAAATGGATAAAATTGAGCTTACTCTTACTAACCCTAAGGAGGGTGATAGATATCATCCCTAAAACTAGGTTTATACTATCACCCCTTTAAAGGAAAATGAGTTTCATATTATATGCCAAAACATGGTAACCATAAAACCATACAAGATCAAATTGATTGTATGAGCAAGTTAATACAGAGTTACAATAGCAAATTTATTGCCTAAATTTAAAGATCACTTTATTATAAAATCATGTTTTGTATACAAATAATTCACAATATGGTACTATGAAAGATTTTTGTGCATACTCACATACCAACTATGTGCCTAATAAGAATCAATCTTGGAAACCAAAACTAATGTCACCTAATACCAATGATTCTACAAGTAAATGCAAGCCTACTAAAAGGTAATGTGAGATTATAAGGGAGATGATTAGAAATGTTTTGATCAAATTTCCTCCTATGCATCCTTTACAAAAATCTAAACATTATTATGCATATCATATAATGCATGATCACCATACAAATTCTTATTTTTCATTGAATATAATGATACAAAACATCAATTATCCTAAATCAAAGATGTAAAATGAAAAAAAATGGGTACCAAAAGATCATAAAAAACAAAAAGAGAAACCGTTATCAAATCCACATCAAAAATAAAATGATACATCGTTAAAGGTAAATGATCCCTCACATTATGTGAAAGTTTCCAATGTTCCAAATTCTCCAAAAGACATAATATTCTAAAGAATGAGCAAAATCAAGAAATTTTGAAAGATCAATCCCAAATGGTAATGTTATAAAATGATAAAAATACATATTTTTATAATGAAAATGATATGATGTGAATTTATTTTCTATTTTATATTTGACATGTTGCCATTTATGAAAAAAATAAGAAACATCCATTTTGAGAAAGAATATCCAACCTATGGTGTGGTATGTTTTTCATATATAAATACTAAAATTTTCAAACCATATATTTAGAAACCACTTATTAATAATCCACTTAATCAAGATCAGCCAAACATCTTCAAAATACCATTTACTGGCTACAAGTTTAATCGTATTGATGGCACAAGTTCACGTGTTCCTTCTAGGCCTTGAGGTGATCACATTATTTTATGTGCTTGAATGTTATAACTACCTATACATGTTCCTTTTATATGTTATATGGTTACATTCACATATTTTACAATTGTATTATCCTTTCAGGTGATGTGAATACTAGTTCTTATTTGTGCCTCACCTTAAGGAGGTCATATTAGTGGGGGGATGTCATAGAGACATATTCTTCAAATTTAGCATACATTTTATATTTAGTGGGGGCATGATTTTAAAGAATGTTATCCATAATTCAATCAGTATATGGTACTTATATCAATTTTTAGATTCAGTGGGGTCATGTCATATGGACATGAATTAGACATATTAAAACTTCTCATATTTAGTGGTGACATGTCATATGGACATGAATTACACATATCATGCTTTAGAAACATGTTCTACACATTTATTCAGTATTCATTAGCTCTATATTATAGTGAGGTGTGTTTTGGAACATGTGCTCCATAATGGTACTTATTTCAATTTTTATATTGCTCCACATATAATGGGGGCACTTGGTTATAAGCATCACTAGGTTACAAAATTTATCTAATCTCAAATTCTAGGTGGAAACTCACTTTTACTCCAGAGTTAGGGGCATGTGCCTTCCAATATCACTCCCCCTCTCTCTATATTTATCTCCTTGGATATATGCACTTTAAATATTTATTTGTATTATCCTAATCTTAGTTCTAGAGTCTTATAATGATACATCTTTTGTAAAATAACTTGTCAATAGTCAAGGTAGTTGCATCAACACATAGGTGTACTTATAAACATTTCTCTTTCTCTTTCAATTTATTTTAAGTATTTTAAACTAGATTAAATGCACTAATTATACACTATAACATGCTCTTGGTTATAATTCAATCACTAGAAAACAACTCAAATCTAGCTGTAACAAAGCACTCAAATTCAATTCAATAAAAAATAAGGTATGTATACATAACCAGGTACTTATTCATTTCCTTTAAAATAGTAATTATGTTACTAGATTAAAGGGGAAAATTTTAGCTAATATTTTGTGATTATGTAGTACCTCAGTCTTATACACTTGGAAAATTTAGACCCTAGTTGTTCTTATTATTTATATACATGCCTTGATTCCATAATACTTGCATCTACTCTATATCATGTCTATTGGCCTATTTATTAGTCTAACCAGCCTAATATTGATGAAATAGACATCTTATCTTATCCATAATGCTTAAAATGTACTTATCTTATACCTTTGCCAATTTTGAGCATATACTCACTTTCCCATTCCCAAGACACTAACATTCAAGACAAATAGTAGCATCAAAGTTACTATCATGACCCAATTTAACTTTATAGTGCCCTAAAGTCATCCAATTTTCAAATGAAATGTATCACAATGATTATCCTAAGGTATTTAATATGAGTTATCTCTTGATAATAGTTATATAAATATAATATCAACCCACATTCATTCCTCACCTAGATACACTTATAGATACCTAGAAATCGGACCAAAAGAGAACTCAAAAAGCATTTAAAAAGCACTCAAGTTACCAACATCTTTCCTATTCTAACCTATTTTGATGTTAGTCAAAGGAAAAACCCAACTAAATTTATGAATTACTAAAAGAGTAATCATAATGTCATATTTTCCAAGTTATAAGCTAAGTCACTATTATACTTTCTTTACACATTACAAGAGTTAACCCAATCCAACATGTAGGGGATAACTACATGAGTTTTAGGCCCTATTCAGAGTATTGTCTATGTAAGTAGTTACCTTTAATATTGTGCTTATTTTGGGTCATATCAACACTCTATGACCACTAACCCATTCCCCCAAGGTGACATTGAAGATGGAAAGCTAGGGTTTTACCATTTCACAAGGAGTGATTGTCGATGAACCAAATATGAATGCACCATAGTGAAGGTGAAGTCAAGCCCAAAAGCATTTAGGTGGTTACATCCTATTTAAATAGATAATCTATATAAGACACTAGTATCAAATTCAAACACTAACATCAATGTAACCGTCCCAAGCTGATGCAACTATCTAGAGAACAAGAGGCACCAAATCTAAAATCTGACCATTAATCTAGAACTATCTTCCTACCCACTTCCTCAATGTACTATATCTAACACTGTCTTAGCTTCAAAAATAAGTAATTAATTTATTTTAAGTCATTTATATATCTATTATAGTTGTACTTTATAGCCTATCCTAACATAAAACATATATCTTATAGTACATCTAAGTTTAGCAAATTAATTGACCTACTGTAGATTTTATATTCACCATTGTGTCATATCATTTCTATATCCTTAACCCTTTTATCCAAGTAGGATATCCTTTTATCCACATTAGGGTTAAACAAAATCATATGGGCCATTCATTTTATAAACCCTTTTTATTCTTTTATATTGAGGATTGGTGGGGAATGATGTTACTATGTGAGCACTTTGGGTCTATATTTGTTTTCAATTATTGATCCTTTTACATATAAACCTGATTCAGGGTTCTAATTTCACATTAAAACCTAATTGGGGCTCCAATTTTACATATGGACCTAATTTGAGATTATTTTAAACATACAAACCTAATTTCAAGTTTTCACAAATAAGTTATTTTGATGCTCAAGGAATTTTGGTTGAGGTTACCATGCCACTCAATTTATAAAAACACATTCTCTAATTATATTCAATGCATTTACACTCCTAAACTCATAGTTTTAGTATTTTGATATAATTGGGGTATTTTCACCCCATGATATTATCCAATCATGTTTAACAAGTGAAACTTCTTTTACATACCATCATGTGTATCTATTACTTAATTTATCAATTATTCAAATTATTCTAGATTTTTTGTTATTAGTGAACATTGAGAAAATGATGCATTCCATCTTTACCTATGAACACCAAGTGTAATTATCATAGATACCAAATATATTTATTTTATTATTTTTAGTTTATAACTTTTAATAGTACATTAAAATGGGGGAATTTTTATTCACATAAATATTGTCTTAGGTACTTTGGAAACATAAAATTTGACATGCTTAGAAAATACACATAAATTTGAATTTTGAGAACATTTTCCCTCTATTATTCTACCCATATATTTCCTTACCTACCTATATTCACGAAAAATATTTTTTGGGATCAACTTATTCTATATAGGAACACCTTTAGAATCTTAGAAAAACATTATCCATACCTCAAATTTATTTTTCACTTCCAAGATAATACCAATAATTGTAGAGAGTTCTAGTTACTATAGTTATTTCCCTCTAACAGTAGTGTCCATAATCCCTCAATGGATTTAAAAATAATAATAATTCTCCATTAGGTTAGTCTAGACACATTTTATGGGTTGATCATAGCTGAAAATTAGAAGAGTGTTACATATATATATATGTATATATATATATATATATATATATATATATATATATATATATATATATATATATATATATATATATATATATATATATATATATATATATATATAGACACACACACACACACACACACACACACACACACACACACACACACACACACACAAAAAAGTAATCAGTCTAAATAATATTATTACAAAAAATAATAATAGATAGTGATGGTTACAAAAATAAATCAGTTGGTTGAAATTCAATGCTAGTTTTTCCAAGCGATGTTAAAGTGAATAATAACATTAGGGGTGTCACACACACACACACACACACACACACACACACACACACACACACACACACACACACACACACTGATATTTATACTAATGTATTCTAATATTAGAACCTAGCACTCTCTTCAAAAATCAATAAAAATACATATAAACATATTAAATATTAAATTAAAATCCTTAGATTATTACATAAAGCCAAATTTTAATATATAAATTCAAAGTTTCATGGTGCCAAGTATCAAAGATAAAAATAGAGAATTAAATTCTAATTTTTTTTTAAATTTTGCACACACACACACACACATAATTGGAATAACTATATGTAGTTTTAGATATATTTGGAGTATTGGAATTTAGGTAATTATCATCCATTTAATAGTAATTTGTTTAATATAACCCATAATTTCAAGGGAATTTTGTGTTCAATCAAACATAATTAACGTTTGGGAAAAAGAAACAAAAAATATGTATCAATGCATGGGATCCAATAAGTGTGTATACATAGAACCATATTGTGAGAATAGGAATAAGGATCCTATAAATTATAAATCCAAATTATTCCCTTTAATTATTCTAGTAGTAAACCTTGACACTACTATTTTTCATAGGAACCTGACTTTTACAACAATGTCTAAGTAAGTTTTTAGCATTTTTAGCCCTTTTTTCAATCGAGGAACTTAACAAAGTATATAGAGAGTTTAATGACCATGTGACATATTATTTAAGTGGAATATAATAAAAAATAGATAATTCCATCATCCCTCTCTTGCCTTTTCATTTTGAAATAAATTAATTGAAATTTAGTTTATCCCCTTTCAATTTAGATTATTGTGTTTATTACCATACTTTCTATAATAGAAAATATGTCATAGATTCAATTTTTTGTATTTCTTAGGTGTAAAATAAGAAAAAAGAAGTTAGTCTAGTAAGTGGATGTCAAATGGAACAATGAGGCACTAGCTTGAATTTTTAGATAATAGTTTATTGAATTGTTTATTTTCTATTTGTGGAGATATTATAATTTTTTTTGTAAAGATCCTTAGTATTTCCACATTAATCTTGAATAAGCACATGAATGTTATTACCTATATATATATATATATATATATATATATATATATATATATATATATATAGATCTGTGTGTGTGTGTGTGTGTGTGTGTGTGTGTGTGTGTATGTGTGTGTGTGTGTGTGTGTGTGTGTGTGTGTATGTGTGTGTGTGTGTGTGTGTGTGTGTGTGTGTGTGTGTGTGTGTGTGTGTGTGTGTGTGTGTGTGTGTGTATACACACACATATAGATACATATATATATATATATATATATATATATATATATATATATATATATATATATATATATATATGAATTTTTTTTATTATTGTCCTTATCAAGTGAAATTTTTTATACATTTACTCATTCTTTTAGTGACAATTATGGGTCTAGTGAGTATCATGGGTTCCATCCAGGAAATTTATCTTTAAGGGTTAAATATATATTTATTAGTATATCATCATGGGATTTTGAGGGAATACTCTAGGTCTATAGAGCCTAAAGTTGGAAGGATAAATCCATTTTTTATTAAAATATTCCCTTCCTCTATCGCCTTGCATAATGAGTTTTCTTAAAATAAGAATTAGTATAATGTATAGTTTGATTATGGATCTACAATAAAGGTTTTTATTATAGGAAATGAAAATTTATTGGCATCCTTTATTGGGATCTATTTAAGTGATTTTTAAAGCTAAATTACTCCCCAATGAATAAACTTATAGAGAAAATTATAATATCTACTATTTTATAGATCCACTTTTTGCATCTTTAATGATTAAGGTGATTATAATGGTTTTAATTTAAATTATATTCTAAAGACTCTATCCTTTCAAACTTAAAAATCAAAATATTATAAGTATTATTGACAAGTTACATCATCAATCCTTATTAATGCACCCACATATAAAGCTAGAGAGTTTTCATTAATCATTTAAGGTAGAAACCTCTAAAATATTATCAAAAGAGAATTAATTTTTAATCAACACTCAAATTTAAGATCCATGTGATGTGGAGGCCCATTAAAACTCTAGGTTTTAATTAAAATACTTGTCTTGGGTATTCCTTTATTGAAAATAACTAGTTAGGCCTTTAAAGGAATAAAAAACATAAGGATTAAATAAGTTAACTAATTTAAATGGTATTCAAAAAAATAAAAAAAATTAATCATATTAATATAATAAATAAACTTTTAATTATAAATTTCTGTATGTTTAACATTTATACAAGTAGAGACCTTATCTTTTATTCATCCCAATTATTTGTAAAAGAAATATGAGCATATTATTTGTCATTATTTAAAACTATCCCAATTCAAATATAAGAGACAATCGATAGTATGCCATCCTTAGTTTTAATGATACAAGGATACTTTATATCTTTAACTAAGATCATAGTTGAACCATTGGAAGTCTCTAGTTAGATCTATGTTGCAAGAATGAAAAACTAATAGAGGTTATTAGAAAGACATATAAATAAAAAACTATTATATTATTTTAATTTAGGATTAATGAAACACATTTTTTTAATGATCTCAATTTCCTAAAAGGCATTAGCCTCAGGCTGACACAAATGTTTATAGTTTATTCAGAGATTTGAAAAATAATTAAATGAGCTAAGTTCATCTTTAACTTAACCATTTTAAATCCTATTCTAACATAAGTTTCTTTAAACTCAATCCATTTGAGATATGGTAAATCAATTTCTCCAAATTATTATTTTCCATAGGGATTTTGGTTTGCTTTATCTTTCTATATCTAATGGTGAGCGTAAATTTTAAAAGGTACGATGACATAATAAATAATGTTCCACTTGCATCATCAAATCAATACATTTTTGGTGATTATGAGTCCCAATTTTTCAAAATCTAAGATATTTATATAGTTCATAAATAATTTTTACTTAAAAAGTTAGAGAATAGTTCAAAGTGGCAAATCAAAACAATATTTTACACATGGCAAACATGTATTCTTCTCAATAAAGGAAGGAAATCATTAGGTCATTAATATATGATCAAATAATGTAGTTCCATTGGATAAGAATATGTTTATGGGCATAATACTACATAAATTAATTTTAATAAATAAAATTTACTCATGCATATCCTTGATCTTCATATCATTGATTTGATTAATTAGTAGTAAAATATGTGCACAATAAATGATTGAGTTATTATATGTAGAATTTATGAAGATAATAAAAATAAGTTGTCAAAAATTAGATCAATTCATAAAAATATATATATCCATATGTTTGATTGAGAGTTAATATATGAGTTAAAGTGGATATGTGCAAGCAAAAGAATTGAGTTACCCTCATGTTTCATGCCTAATTTTTTTTATTTTTTTATTACTTCTCCTTTTGTTTTCTCTTTTATCTCTCTTATATATTGTAATTATTCATTTTGTGAAAATTGATCAATTCATATCCTATGTATTTTATGCCCAATAAATTTTAAAATTAATATTGAAGCCCTTACTATTTTACTATGTATGAATATCCGAAGCCCTCTTTCTATGTGTGATGTAATTATGCATGATTTATTATTGTAAAAATATTTATGGTGTTTTTTTATCTACCCTTGGTTATGATCTTTATATGGTAAATTTATGTTACTTATTTCCCTTTACATTATTTTTTTTGTTCATTTCCCTTCATTTATACTAATATAAATGTGTTCATACATATATGAGACCCTTCTATTTCTTATTCTGGTGCATCATCATTTTGTAATGCATTATATTAACTCTTTCCCCCTATAAATTTCCATTTATGCAAGTAATTTGGGAAGATTAGAACTATTTTAGGTTATAGAACCGGTTGTATTTATAGGTTTCTCTACAATACTAGTACCACACTAGAAAATCATCTTGTTTTATGTTTGATTTTTAGGCTACATCAAATCATAAAAATCAGCACATTGAATTTCTTAACATGCCTAGTGGGAATGAATTTCATTTTAAATTTTAAATTATTATTAAAATACAATAATATACATTAAAATATGATATTTTAGTGAAAAATTTAGACCCATTTGCTTTTTAATTAATATTTTCATCACCTAGAAACTCCACTGATCAAAAAGACCATATTAAATGAAGTAGACCCTACCCATTTGAGAACATTTTTGTTACCATAATGAACTTATGGCCAATCCTCTAAATTATTTTTTTCTTGTAATTATGGTATCCCATTAAATTTTAAACAATGGAATCCCATTTCTAAATTAACATTTAGATCTCTCCTTGACTTCTATGGATATGGTTTGGTTGATCTCATTAATCATATAAAATATGTTGCCAATTTATGCTCACTCCACCATATTATTATTAATGATGTTGTTTTTATTCTCTTAACTACATAATTGAAGATAAATACTTCAGATATGTATATATATTTACCTTCAAAAAGAGTATCAACATGGAATGAGTAGGGAGAGAAGCTATAAAATCAATTCAAGGAGACAGTGGATTATTTGGATCTAATAAAACATTTTGATACAATAAAGAGGGTTAATTCAAAGAATATTTTTTAATTTAAACCTCAAGTTTAATAGGACTAGGGAGATGATACCTTCAAAGGGTCATCCATCATCAGGTTTGGACTATTTATATTTAAAAAAAAAAAATTTACCTTGATTTTTGTAATGATATAAACATCAAGAGGACACATTATCACACAATCTTTTTATTTTTTAAAGTAGCTAAAAATTATCTCATACATGTTATAAATATATATAATGAACCTTCCATATATTTATTACCTAAATATCATAAATATTATGAAAATTAAATAAAATCCCACCCAATTATCCCATAATGTGCCCTTATATCTTCATCACTTGATGAGGTAACATATTATTTTCTTAAGCATCCCAATGTCTAATCAAGTGGGAAATGATGGACTATAACCCAATGTTTTTTAGAAAACTTCTCAAAATTTATCAAGTAAAGGTAGGTGAGTTTTATTGTTATAATAATGAATCACCTCCTCTTTAATATCTTATGAATTATGAAACTATATATAAAAAAAAGGTTAAAACAAAAAAAAATTATTAGAGTAAATTAATGTGATAATGATGTTTCTTTATACCATCATGATGCAAGAGCATAAATTGAGTAAGGAGTTAAAGTGTACTCAAAATCAGAACTTGCTCACCTTCCTAAAAATTAATAATGTCAAGTGTTTCTATGAGTCCTCTTGTTTTATATTTGTCTACTAGGTTTTTTCAAACATGTTATAACTTGAAAAGTTACTTATAAATATAAAAAACAAATAAACTATATAACATTGACAAGAAAAGAAATGAATGATCATTTCCATATATGCCTAAAACTATTATGAGATAGATTTAAAAATTTACCAATGGGCTTCCCACATGTAATTGCCTAGAATGTTACAATAATGATGAATATTTCCACACTTATATTGGACATGAAGAAAGGGATATAGAATGTATTATACATACTACCGATATGAATCCAAATATAAAAAAGAGAGATGAACATTGTTAAACACATAAAAGTTGAGGACATTGGTGGATTCTAATAATAAAATATGATAATAAAAATTCACCCATAGAGGATGTAATATTACCCCAAAATGAAAAAAAAACAACATGTCAAGAGATCATTGATTGATCTTTGGAGGATGATAGTTACAACTTTTTGGTATATCTAAATTATTTTACAATATGATTATAACAACATAGACAAGTCCTAAAAATACACTTAGGATGAATAAAAATACTTTTAATTGAATAACACAGATTAAATTATTAAGGAATATAATTTTGGTATCAAATTATAATATATAATAGAATACCTTATTGAAAATAAATTCTCTCTTTCAGAGCATAAAGAGATAATGGACAACACCAATTTAGAATATGAAGATTCTTCCTCTAGTAAGAAGAGACAATGACACATATGTAAAGGCCTTAATAAATTACTAAAAATTATAATAAATCAAATATAAAAAGGAATAAAGAATCTTAGTTTTGAATTTGTGATGCCTATCAAGTTTTATACCCATTTTGACTTCAAAAAGAGAATATATTGATCATCATTATCATCTCAAAGGAACATGAAGAGCTCATTGCTATAGAAAATAAACTAATTTATTCACCATATTAATTAAACGGTGAATATAAAAATATATTATAATTAAAATTAAGATTTAGAGGAAATCATAAAGCCTACATTATATTTATTTTTCTTGAAAGTTGTTGATTTAATTTCAAGGCAATCATATGTCTCAATTTAATTCAAGAAGGAAATTTTTTGCTCTAATTAGTGGATGGGTACATTTATTGTCTCCATTTTTATTTTATTATTTTATAATTTGATTTTGGTTTTAAAAGTTATTTTGTATCACTTTGTATATACTTAAGTATTTATGACCTTAAAGAATTATTTAACTCTTTATTAGCATTGTAGTGTATATGTTATTATATGTAAATTATGTATATTTTTAACAATATCATATAGATAATCAAAAAATTATTTATTAGGTTCCTCACCCTTTTAGATGGAAAAAGTTACAATTCGATACACACACACTAGCATCATTTTATTGTAATATTTATTTTCCCTATCTAGACCTACCATGAGGATAGAGCCTCAAGCACAATAAAATATTAATTTCAAATAATATTTCATAGGTCATCACAACTAAATTAATAGGTGAAAAATAGTAGGTATCATAGGTAGTAGAGCCACATACATGAGTGTTGGAATAATTGGTCCCAAGGTACAAATATCTACCACTTGATCATCTAGAGGTATAAATAAAATGTTATCCACCATTGTCTGGAATAAAAATATATGTTCTATGCAAAAATCATAGTCACATTAGTTTAATAATATAAGGGAGAGTGTTAAATGAGAGCATGTGATATATTACTAGCTAAGAATTTGAAAACATGGGACTAACCATAACAAAGAAGCTAAGGTATTCCATCTAAATGATTGAAGGTATCTAATCAGTGAACCTAAACCCTTACCTGAAAAATAATAATAAAATATGTATCAACACCCTCCAAAAAAATGACTTGTAGAGATCTAGAGGGAAAATTAGAAGAGGCTATGTTGACAATAAAATATGTGGGGGATTGAATAAAGAGAATTGTTAAAAATTTATGGCAAATGATTGATTATTTAAATATAGAATGACATGTGTATTTCTATCAAAAAAAGGTTATGATTAGAGGAATGAATATCTTATCTATAAAAACATAATAAACACTCAAAAAAAATGTTACCAAGTGTTTTATAACTAAGAGAAGTTGCATAAGACAAAATTCAAATTTAGGTATCTCATTAGAAATTAATAAATTTATAAAAATGAGATAATATAATTAATGAGCTTAGGTTTTAAGTCTGTGAATGGACACAAGAAAAATTTTATGTAATTAGGCTCATTAAAGAGGCATATTCATCAATGTAAAATATTCATGAAAAAAATTGGAGTTTATTAAACTCAAGAATAACCTTATCTAGGAAATGACATGAAAAGTTCAAAATGAGACAGATACTAATTCATAATATTTATATCCTTCAAACAAGTGTATTAAATATTCATATTTTGGAGCATAAAAGTTTTAAATGCTTAAAACTCTCTCAACCATTCATATTGACTCCATATTTTAATAGATAAAGCTCAATCATATGTGTCCAATTTTTGTAGGTCTAACTTTCCTTTATGAGTGACCAAAATTTTTTAAGTATTTTAATTAATTTTTAAAAAGATCAATTTATTGAAATGCATTAGACCTAGGCTCACTGGAATACTCAAAGTCCATTCAGAGATTTAAAAAATAATTAAATTAGATAAGTTAATATTTAACTTATCGATTTTAAATCTTAATTTGCCATCAATTTGTTTAAACTAAAGAAAATTTATGAGAGGGTATGTAAAGGTACTTACTTCTGAGAAAAATTGTGTATACACATAATATTTTTCACTTTGTCATTTACTGATACTTTCTCTTACAATGAATTAGAAAGCATTGATCTCCCTGAGTCCATGCCTTAAAGGGTGAACTAAAAAATTAGGGGCAAGTCTTGTGTTTCTTTTCAGTAGATGTTACTACTATATAATGATTATACTAGTCCTACTATCAGTCTATCTTACTTAGAGTGTATTTCCATTTGCCTCTTTTCATCATATCCTTATTCAATTATGATAGGTTCCTTATATGTAAAAACATTAGCTTAAGTGATTCCATATGTTTAGTGCATTTTCTCTTCCTATATTATATCAACCAACTCCATGTAGTTTTGAGCCTATCTTATGACATTTATATTGTATCAGTCTAGACAATACCACTCTATGTTAGCCAACATATTTCAATTATATCATCTGGGATAATATCATCACCTTACTTTTTAGGGTTGGTTTTGGGTATTCAATCATATATATAGGGGTCATAGTTCATTCCAAATCATAGCATATATACTTTATTCACTATTATTTTTCTTGAAATTATTCCCTAAATCATATTTGGAGGATTTTATGGTCTAGACGTATATCTTGAAGAATATTGTCTTGTGTTAATCCTTGAATCTCAATATGAAATCCATTAGGAGTTTCTATAAGGATATCTTGAGTATTTGTTTAACCATTTTAAGTCATCAACCCAAAAAATATCTTATAAATATCCACTTGATCCAATGGGTATTAATGCTTGATGGGTCTACTCTAAGTATTTCTATCCATATATGTTTTCATTTATTTACTTAATAGGTATATGTTACTTATTTATTAGTTAATGAATGTGTTTGCATCCTTTTATAGGTTCTCTCTACATTGAATTAAGTTGGTGTATCTATAAGATTAATTAGACTTTCCATATTCCATTTTACATTGCCTATACCCTGATTTAGTTAACCATGGCACCTTGCCTTTTATTATCATTATATCTTTTCCCATTCATTTAATTTACTTTCTTAATTACTTACAATATGTACTTGAAATAATTCACTTTCATATAGGTCTAGTGAGAGCTATATCCTTGTGTCACATGCATCGAATTTGGGACCCTTTCCTCTTTAAATTTTAGGCATAGGTAAATCTATACGAGATATTTAGATTTTATTTGTCATTACTTAGCAAAAATAAGTATCATAGGCTCTATTTGATAAACCTTATATGAGTTTGAGTCTATTGAGATAGGATATTTTTAGGTTAATCCTAGTTCATTCATACATTTTGGTGAACCCAATATGAACATATACTTAACTTCCTTTAATAAATTGTATCATCCAACATAATAAATTTATTTAACTTAATCTAACTACATTATCTATCTCAATATAGTTTCATGCCTGTCTTTGAATGATAATGACCATCCTAATCCTATTTTGTCTTTTAACAAATTATATCATCCACCCTAATATAGTTGTGTTATAGGTTTTAAAATGTATCAAGTAGCCTAATACAATTATATGTGTTTCATTTTAACATATTTAGTTTGTATTTATATCAATGATTTTGATATAATTATCATACTATTTATCTAGATTCATTGAATGCTAAAATTTTATTTTTGACATTGATTTCAAAATTTATTTTGTGTTTGTTTGGATTCCCATAGAAATAGTGTTCTATAAATTTTAAACTAATTATCTATAGTTGTTATGGACAAATTGTTTTTTTATTTTATTGACACCATGGTGTGAGGGGTACTACCCCAATACTCAATACATTGTACATCACTAAACATGGAGTTTAGTTTCTATGTACCTCAAAGTATATCATAAATGCATAGGATTCCATTTTTATTTAATTTTAGGAATCCAACCATATGTTTGATTTTTTGGGGCACCTAATATGATCATATTACCATAAGAAGTTACTCTTATTGTACACTTAGATATAGGATAATGGTATATATGCACAATTTACCCTATATAGTTATATATCTATAACATTATGATGACACTACTTTATGAACGAGAAAGTATATTTGAGATCCTACAAAATCAATCAAAATGATCTAGTATTTCTCCTCGATACTATTTTCAAAAATTAGTTAGATGTAATTTTATATTTTAAATATTTGTTGTGTTACATACTTTATGAATCATTCTAATATTTTTATATGATTTATTTCATAAATGTATTGACCAACCCAACATAACTATCTCTATGTGTGAACTGCATCAGCTATCTTGAAATAATTCCATGAATTTGTCTCCTAGACTACATCAACCAACCTAATAAAAACCTATTTTTACCATATTTTTTCCAATTATATCATCCAACCTAATATAGTTCTTTTTTGCCTTATTGACTACATTTTCAAGTATGATATAGTTTGATTTTTTGAATTTTTTCTAGCCTATTGTATCAAAAAACTTAATACAATCTTGTTTTTCCATTTTTATTCCCTAATTGAATTAACCAATTTAATGCAATATTTTTTCAACTAAATTAACTACACTAACAAACACAATTTAGTTAATCTTTTCTCTTTCACCATGTGGTACATATTTGTTGAATTTCAAGAGAAAACCCAATAGGATTTCATGGAAAGACTAACTCCCATAAAAAATATAAATCTCATTTTCCTTATAATGCCATAGAATATCAAGATACAATAAACTATCATGTGACCATTAGAACTACACACTATGAACTATTTAATGAATTTAACTTCATTGAATGAAATTACCCACCTCAATGTATAAGTGTAGTAGGTATGAGTATGATCTCGAATATAATATAAAAATTATAATTGACCTTAATAATCATCCCAATCATAAGGTAAATAACCCTGAAGATATATAAAATCTCATGATGGAACCTCATGTATATATTCCCCCTTACCTTACTCTTAAATTCTCTACCAAGCATGGGTAAATTCATTACATGACTTCCTCCCATCCTTATTCCTCCACCATGCTTATTATTACTACTATTATGGTGTCTCATTAATTGATTAGGCCTACTCAATGTTTCCAAATTAAAAATAATGTTAATGCCACAACTAGTGCATCTAAAAAAGTTACTCAAGATTCTTCTTCTTGCCAAAAACTTCATGATCCTCATCAAATGTTTTTACATGCCATGAACCAAATGGAAAATTTTCAAGACAATAATGTAAAACATATGATGAATGTAAAAAATCAACTCTTGAAATTATTTAAAAAATCCTCAATAACCTCAATAGGGAGTGAAAAATCAAAATGTTGCTCTACTCCCTAAATATGCTCATGTAAATCTCATTCCACAACCTCCTCTTTGTAATAAATGAGTTATTAATATTCATAATAAACCACTAATTCTTCAAACTAAAAACATATGAATAGGTGTTATCACTCCTAATATCACTTATAATTGATCTAACAATCCCCCTTTGCATTTAAAATCTTTTGAAAATCTTTTCAAATACTAGATTATGTTAAATGCCTTTATGGCTATAAAACGTATAGGCAATTATTTTCTAGTGATTCTATTGATTGGTACAACTTGATGATGTATAAATCTATCTCTAGTTTATAAGACTTACTTAATGTATTGTTTTGATAATTTCAAATAAATAATCTTCATAAAAATATATTATCCCATTTCATTAATTTCAAGTACGAAAAATCTAAAATTACCTAAGTTTTCATCAAGCATTAGAAATATTTATCCAACAAGGTTGAACAAGAAGAAAATTTCCATTTTTTTACCAAATCTCTTCATCCCAAACTTTATTACATAGCTATGACTAACTCTCCAAATTAATTCTAAGATTCCCTTGATCAAGTTAAGCATCAAGAGTTCCTCATAAGATAATTCAAACCTTGCCAACCCAATTATAGAGTTCATGTGCTTATGATGTCTAAGGTAAAAAATGATACCACTAATGGCGTGTTGATATATGTGATTCCAAAAAAACCATCAATTATATTCTCTTAGGAATCTTTGATGAAGTAACAGCTTCCAAACCTATCATGAAAAGTCCCTTCAAACTTCCTCCTCCTTAATGACAAATTAATAAGCTTAAAATTCATCATCCTATTTCTTTAGCTAAGAGTAATAAGTGTATTACTATACCCTCACTTAGATATTTGGATTGTTCTTTCCTTACTAGTCATTAGTATGATACTAAAAAAAAATTGGTATCACATACATTAGGCACATTCTTATGAAACTTATATACAACTTAAAAACATTTCTTTCAAATTATTCCTCAATCCCAACTTCAATCATTAAGATATGATAGAAGAGTGAAAAAAATCCTATGATAATTAAAAAAAATACCATGAATCTAAATTCAAGTGTGATTCCCTTAACTATGATAATGTTTACCTTTTTATATATTTAAATTGAATTCATAATCATAATCAACAACATAATCCCAATTAACCTACTACCAAAAATGTTTTTCAAACCATGGTTAGTTTTTACTCTTATAACAATTAATATAACCTAGTTAACATGAACAACATGAAGCATTTAGTCTCATTAAAATATATTTATCCTCATTTGACTCATTCCACATATCTTACTTAGAAAATAGTTCAAGATATCTCTCCATCTCATTTTATATATGTTGACTATGAGTAAATTATAACCTCTATTTTTTTAGATGATCCAACAGCATCGACCAAGTCAATGTAGTCATATTTATTTATCACTATCCAAATTACATCAAAAATCCCAAAATAATCTTATTGATCCTCAATTTTATATTTTAACTATATCAACCAATTATTTATTCCCAGCCTAAAAATTACTACATCGACCATATTAACATAGTGAATTTCTATGATAATTTATATCACTAATACATTAGTTGAGCTAATAAAATCAATTTATGACACTAATTATAATGTTAATACATTTTTAAAAAAATTTATAGTCAAATATTAGTAGTTATATGCAATAAAATACATTGAATAGGTTGATAAAGTCTACTCACCCAACCCTTACTATATAAATGAGCTTAAGACAACCCATTTCCATTCCTAATAAATATAAGTCTAGATTAAATTCTCCTTTATCTTATTTTATTTAGAATTATACATAGTTATCTTAGTCATATCCATCTCACCTTGAATTTTATGAATGGGGTCATATTAAATAACTTTCTAAGTTTACTTCTCAAATTACATTGCTTGAGCTCATGAGTATTTATACACATCATCACAACCAATTGATGCATACTTTATGTTGGCAATATGATTGTCATTGATGTCAAAATGGAGATTTTTGGCAAGTTATTAGAAATAATAACATGTTTTATAGTCACACAATGCAAATTTGTTATAAGCAATTGATTGAAGATCTATTATGGGTTTCTCGAGTTCATCCTAGATATATGGTCCACAAGTTTAAATGAAGAGAAATAAGCTTAGAAATAATTTATTTTATCTCTCATACATTATAGGGTTTCTCATTTAAACCATAATGGTTTAAGCCATGACATTCATAATAATTTTCTATTTTAATCTTGATTAGATATAGGTAGGAACCATTTACTAAAGTGATATCTTAAGTCCTTGTCGTCATTATGCAACCAGCCCATTCGACCTAGAAATTACCTAATTAAGCAATGATTAAAGACCTTAATATTTCCTAAGTCTTAGACTTAATATTTTTCCTATCCTGATCAATGGTTAACACTTAATCATATATTGAATATCCAATAAATCATAGAAAAGCCAATATGTTAAATGTACCTGAGAATGAACATGAAGATGCCAAGTGTCAGAAGCATGAGCACTAAAAATAATGTATAAAAGGTATGTGAGGATTTTAAATGTCATAAATTTGGGCACTAACATCAAGAGTATAGAAGGGATGCAAGGGTGCTAGGTGTCATATTCATGAGAACTTGTCAGAGATAAAGTTCAAGCTTGTTAGAAGATTGAATGGTGAGCATGTGATAGTGCAATGAAGATCTAAAATAATGAGTGGAATTAATTGGATCAAGTGTTATATGTTTAAAAACACAAAGGTGAGTTAAAGATTGAGATAATTTGATGAGATCAATGGAGCATATTCATTTCCAAGTCTTAGGAAGTAATGAGATTAAACCAAGTGATTGAGGTTTAAAGTTAGATAGAGGAAAATTTCATGAAACTTTGAAGATATAATGGCATGTGAGAGCTCAGATCAAAAGATCTAATGGATGCATTTTAAATTTGAAAATTTAAATTTTGGAAGCATAAAAAGATTTGACAGAGTGAGTGACCCTGTTCATGATGAGAAACTTAAGATCAAAGGCTAATATTTAAATATGTGTTTGTATCAATGATCAAGTGATGGATCATGTAAGTAATTTATAAAAAATGACACATAAAATGAAATATATTGATGTGATTCATAAAATTTGTGTAATATGGCATGTGCATCAAAAATAGATCCCAATATATGATAAAAAATACTATTGAGACAAATAATCATGGTGTTGGAGCATGAATTCAAGACATGGAAAACATTTTATTCAATAAATATGAATTGAGTCCAAAATTGGTATGATGTGTTAGAAAATAGGTGTGAACATAGAAAAGATATGAGACCTAGATATAATGCTTATATATATGTCATATAAGATATAGTAAATGCTATCATTATTGTGGAATAGAGTTGAATTAAGAGAGAGAGAGGTATATAGGAAGAGATTGATGAAGTGTGTTGAATAGATAAATATAGAGACACAAATATAGAGGGGTAGAGATGAAGTGGAAGAGTAGAGAGATATATGAAAATCATGAGTATTTATATACTAAACTTATAATAGAGAATTATGATTGGATTAAATTATGAATAAATATTATAATCTAGAGTTGTAGATCAATAATATAGATCTTACTAGTAGGTGACATCAGAAGAGTTGAATTGTTGCTCAGGTAGGGAGTTGGTTCTTTCTTAGAGTAGGTTATCTTAAATTAGGGGATTGGTGTCTCCTTAGGGTTAGTGCCCTTAAACATTGTAATTAGTAAGTTTTTTACTATGAGGTTAGATTAGAATAATAAATTCTACCATCTATTCTGATCATGATTTTTCCCATATTGGATTTTCCATGTACATATGGTGTTGTGTTTATTTATGTGTATGTGATCTCTACATATATTTTTAATCTAAATTAAAAGTTTTAAAAAGTAATAAGTTAGTTAATATACTAATTCACCTTCCCCCCTATTCATATATATTTGTGTTCTAATAATTGGTATTAGAGTCCTAGTTCCTTAGAAGAAGCTTAATCAGCTCAGGTAGATCTTGGATGGTGAACACAAATGCCTAGTCAAGAAGTATTTTCCTCAAACAAAGCACCTCTCTTTGATGGATCAAAATATGCATTTTGGAGAATTAGAATGGAATCATATTTAACTTCATTATGGTTTGATGTATGGATGTCTATTATAATTAGATATACAACTCTTGTTATAACTCTTATTGATCAGGTTACGAAGAAAGCATATGAGAGCAATGACAAGGCTAAGAATTCTATTCTATGTGGATTTTATAATTTAGAATTTTCCAAATTGATGAATTTTCAAAGTGCATAAGATATTTGGAACAAATTGAATATCATGTATAAAGGTTATGATAAGGTAAATCAAGCCAAGATATAAATGTACAAAGGCAAGTTTGAAATTCTTAAAATGAAAGAAGAAGAGAAAATTTTAGACTACATCCTTAGAATATATGAAGTCATCAATGAAATTAGAAGCCTTAGAGAAGAGATGAAAGAATCAGTCATTGTCAAAAAATTTCTAAGATATTTTCCATCTGGGTATGACTCTAAAATATCTATAATAGAGGAAGAAAGAGATATGGATAAACTCATTATTGATGAGTTGCATTGAACCTTCACTACCTAAAAGGTGAGAATGGGAAAAGTAGATACCTTAAAGAGAGAAGATGTATTAAAAGTAGATAAACAAATAAAAGTAGAAGCACCTACATCTAGATGTGAGGAGACTAATGAATAAGAAACTAACTTTGTGAGAAGATTAAGAAGAAGGTCTGGAAAATATAAAGGCAAGTTAACCTTTTAATGATTTAACTATGTTAAGGTATGATATTTTTATACTAAATGCCCTTATAAAAAAAGGATAAATTTGAGCAAGAAGAGGATAGTTAAAATATGAAACCCCACTACTCCAAGTATAAAAACATCAAAAATGAGAAAGGCCTATACACAAAAAAAGATAGTGATTCATTGGATGATTGTGTTAGTTCTAATGATGACCATGATTGGGCCTTTGTGGTTGAAGAAAAAGAAGTCATATTAATGACATTAGGATCAACTTATATGGATCAAGAAGAACTTGAAGTCTTAGATGAATAAGAATAAGGATAAGTGGATCTATAATGTGAACTCATTTGTGCTCTAGATGAAATTGACAAGACGAGAAAAGAAAACTCAAAAAAGAAGAATCTTAGATAAAATGGGATTGAAAAAGTGTCCAAAAGTATTAAATTTTTTGATTAGATGGTGGTTAGCCTAAAGACACAAGTTGAAGAGGCCAAAATAATAAAATATGTAGTTAAACATGAACTAAAATCTTGATTTGATGAATGCATGAAGTTAGAATCAAATATAGTGGCTTTGAAAAAAGAATTAAAAAAAGATAAAGAATAAATTAAACATTCTTGATGAATTGATCCACTCTAAAAAGCCTTAAAAAGAGAGATCTAGTCTTGGTTTTGAAAATGGAAAAAGTCCCATAACTAGTACATTTTCAAAATTATATGATAACTTCAAATCAAAAGGAGATTCAGGAATAAAGAATGAAAAATATTGCATGAATGTATCCACAGATACAAAGAAAGACACAAGCATAGTTAATGTGAAGAAAGTTAAGGGACAAAATAAGCCTGAAGAAAAGAATAATAACAATGAGTGAATATCTACAAAATCAAATAAGATCTAGAACACAAAGGTAGTTGATGCAAATGGTTACATAAGGGTGAGAGACTTAAAGAAGCTAGTGTTAAGAAGACGTCCTCATCTTGCACAAATAAATGTTATGACTAGGTATTCCTCATCTTTATATGGTTATTTTTATACCTATAATTAGTTTGGTCATAGATATATTAAATTTTTGGTTGTACCTAAAAGGATAACAAATTTTGGAAGCAAAAAATCATTTACTCCCTTGTTAGATACAAAAGTAATATGCTATAATTAAAATAATTTTGGTAACATAGCTAAATAATGTATAAAAAAATTTATAAGACCAGAAACAAAATGTAATAATAAAATCATGCCACCTAATGTGAAAAAATGTTCACAAGTCTCTAAAAAGGGGGAAAATAACCCACATAAGAAACCCAAGGATGTGTGGAAAGTGAAATATCAACCTATGATTACATAAACTACACTCCATGCGAATGAGTAGAATTTATGGGTAATAGATAGTGGTTGATCAAATTATATTATTTGTGATAAGATCAAGTTCATCAAACTAATAAAATGTAAGGAAGGATCTATTAGCTTGGGAGATAATACTATAGTAAATATCCATGGGAAAGGAACCTTGAACATAGATTTGAAACTGCTTACACATGATTTCCTTTATGTTGAAGGATTGAAACATAATCTACTAAGTGTCATACAAATGTGTTACAATGGATATACAATCACATTCAATGCATAAGGCTATAAGATAAGGAGATGTGTAATATTAATTACAAAATGGAAAAGAACTAAAAGCAACATTTATAATCTTAGTAAAGTGAATGTTAATAGATTCTTGATCGAAAAGATTGATGTGGGTTGGTTGTGCCATAGAAGAATGGGTCATGTCAATTTTGACAACCTAATAAAGGTGAGATCAAATAACTTTGTTAGACACATGCCTAAGATAACCAAACCCATAGACATTACTTGTAAGTAATGTCAACAAGGCAAGAAGACAAGGGTCAGATTTCAAAAAAAAGAGTATGTAACTACAAGGCCTCTAGAATTAGTTCATAGTGATCTCTCTAGTCCTACTAAGACAAGAGGATCTAAAGGAGAGAGATAATTTATGTTATTTGTAGATGATTACTCAAGAATGACATGGGTAATATTTTTGAAGGATAAGTCTCAAGAATTTGAAAGATTAAATGTCTTTAGGGATATGGTAGAGAATGTGATTAGATGAAAAATCAAATGACTTAGATCTGATAAAGGTGGTGAATTCACCTCAAATGAGTTCATATAATATTGTGAGAAGTGTGGAATCAAAAGGCATTATTATGCATCAAGGAATCCACAGTAGAATGGACTTGTTGAAGGAAAGAACATGATAGTCAATGAGATGGCTAATACAATGTTAAAAGATCCCAAGTTACCTAATAGATACTAGAGAGAAGCAATAAAAATAGTTATATATATCTTGGATAGAGTTTAATTAATATTAAATAGTGATAAAAATCCTTATGAAATATGGTATGGAAAACCTACCTATATTAAGTACTTTAGAGTGTTTGGAAGCAAATGCTACATCAAGAGAAAATAAGACAAATTGGTAACTTTTGAATCAAGATGTGATGAAGGAATATCTCTTATTATTCCACCCAAACAAAAGGCTACATATGTTATAATAAAAGGCTATAGATGATTTTAGAGAGTATCAATGTCAATGTTGAAGAAGGCTTGAAACATGTTAAACCTGACAGAGAAATCTATAATGAAGAATTAGATTTTGAAGAGGAAGCAGCTAATGAAGAGCATGAGGAAGTAAATGAAAAATCCCCTACAAGATTTGTTCAAAAGGCTCATCATATAGAGCCAATTATTAGTAATAAAAATGAAGCAATTTAGATAAGGAAAAGAGTTGAAATGAATAAAGAGTAAGTAATTTTTTCTCTAATGTTTAAAATTGAGCCTAAGAGGTATGTTGAATCTATCAAGAATGATAATTGGCTAAAATCCATGGAAGAAAAACTGAGCCAAATTTAAAATAACAAAACTTGGTAATTAGTTCCAAGACCTTCAAAAAAGAAGGTAATAGGTACAAAATGGGTCTTTAGGAAAAATTTCAATGAGGATGAATTTTTTTTAAGGAATAACCCAAGATTGGTGTATAAAGGATATGCACAAATTGAGGGCATAAATTTTGAGGGAACATTTTCTCCAATTGCTAGATTGGAAGCCATAAGAATGTTTCTAGAATTCTCTTTTTATAATATGTTTAAGGTCCATCAAATGGATGTTAGTTTGCTTTCTTGAATGGGAACCTATAAGAATAAGTCTACATAGAACAACCTAAAGTTTTTTAGTTGTTAGAGGAAGAAGATTATGTGTACAGACTAACAAGAGTTGTATATGGTCTAAAATAAGAACCTAAAGAATGGTATTCAAGATTAGACTCCTAAATACAACAACAAAGATTAAATAAAGGATGTGCAAACAATAATTTATACTTCAAATGAGAAGTTTAGCATATGTTGATTGTTGTTGTTTATGTAGATGATATCATTTTTAGTGGTAGAAATAATAAAATGTGTTAATAAGTTGCTACTCAAATGGAAAATGAGTTTGATATGTTTATTCTTGGAGAACTTTCTTTCTTCCTTGGTCTATAAATAGCACAATCTAGTGAAGAGATATTTATATCCCAAACCAAGTATGCTAAGGAAATGCTCAAAAAAATTTGGGATGGAATATAGAAATATAGTAGGTAATCCCATGATAACTAGTTGTAAGTTTATCAAAAATGATGAGTCCCTTGATGAAAATTAGACTATGTATAGATGAATTATAGGTAGCTTGCTATACCTAAATGCATCAAGACCTGATATCATGAAATTAGTATGCATGGTTACAATATTTTAAGCTTCTCCTAAAGAATCACATGTCAATGCAGTGAAAAGAATCTTTAGATATATCAAGAGCACAATTTAATATGGCCTATGGCATACTAAAAGTGCATATTTCACTTTGATAACATATATAGATGTTGCTTGGGTGGACAGAGTGGATGATAGAAGAATCACTAATGGTGGTGCATTTTTCCTTAGAAATAGATGTGTTTCATGGTTGAGCAAAAATCAATAGTTAGTTAATCTTTATATAGTAGAATTAAAGTATGTGGAAATAGTGTCATGTTACAATCAAGTGTTGTGGATGAATCAAAAACTTAAAAATATAAAGGTAGAATACAAATCACCTCTCTCTATTCTTTGTGATAATTAAAGTGTTATTAACATATAGATGAATCTAGTTATGAATTCTAAAAGTAAGTATATATCAATCAAGTATCACTTCTTAAGAGAAAAGGTTGTAGATAAAGAGGTCACAATAGAGTTTGTGCCAACATAGGATCAAGTTATAGACATATTCACCAATCCTCTTCTCAAAGAATAATTTGAGTATCTGATATAGAAATTGGGAGTCGTGGCTCCTACATGACATCACTAGATCCTAGTGATAGGGCATGAGTCTAGAGGGAGTATAACATAAGTATTGTTAATCCTTAGAAGAAGAGAGAAAAGATAACATAGGTATGCATATTTTTTAGAATTTATAATGTGTTGATGGTTGTATATTCTTACACAAACCCTTTTATCTGATAAAAGGGGAGAAAATTTTGGACAAACTATGAGAAAGTTGAAGTCCCTTTGCCATTGATGTTAAAGGGGGAGACAAAGTGTAGATGGTCTCTATAAAATTTTTAAAGAGTAGAGAATGTGTCCAAGTTGAGTTTAGGAAAATTTTCTATTGCCTAAGGGGGAGCAAGTTTGGTGTGAATAGTTTTAGCTCAAATTCATCAAAATCCAATGCAAGTAATGACAAAGGAGTAGAGTATTCTAAGATCAAAGCATTTATTTTTCCATGAATGCCAAAGGGGGAGATGGTTGGGAATATGATTGTCATTGAATTCAAAAGGGATATTGTTGGCATGAGATTGAAGAGAAGATCATGTTTTGTATTTTCATAATATAAAGTTATCATACTTTTACAGAGACCATTTTTGGAGGATTGAAGATTTGTTATGGATTTTTTGAGTGCATCTTAGATATATGGTTCATAGGTTCAGATGAAGAGAAATAATCTCATAATTAATTTATTTTAGATCTCATATATTATAGGTTTTCTTAGTTAAACCTTAAGGGTTTAAGCCACGGCATTTATAGGCATGTTTTATATTAATATTGACTAGATATAGGTAGGAGCTAGTTACTTAATTTATATCTTAAGTCCTTGTCATCATTGTGAAATTTCCCCTTTTGACATAGCAATTACCAGCTTGAGAAGTGATAAAAGACATTAATATTTCTTAAGTTTTATACTTAATAGTTTTCCTAACTTGAGAAATGGTTAGCACTTAATCATACATTGAAGATTTAATGAAGCATAGTAAATTCAATATGTCAAATGTATTCAAGAATGAAGTGAGGATGCCAAGTGCCACAAATGTGGTAATTGACAACAATGTATAGAAGGCATGTACGGATGCCAAATGCCAAAAACATGGGTACTGATAGCAAGTGTAAAGAAGGCATGCAAGGATGCTAAGTGTCACATTCACTAGAGCTTATCAGAGATAATTTAAAACTTGTGATAAGATCAAATGGAGAGAGTGTGATCATTCAATGAAGATCTAATGGAATGAGTGAAATCAATGGGATCAAGTGCTTGATGCTTAATGAAATAGAGTTGAGTTAAATATTGAGTTACTTTGATGATATTATTGGAGCATATTCATTCTAAAGTCTCAAGAAGTAACGATATTAGACCATGTGATCAAGGTTTACTATTAGATAGAGGTAAAGTTCATGAAAATTTGAATATCTAATGACACATGAGAGATTGGATCAAAAGATCTAACAAATGAATCTAAAATTTGAAAAGTTAAACTCTAGAAGCATACAAAGATATGATGAAGCTAGTGAGCTTGTTCATGGTGGGAAACTTAATATCAAAGGCTAATATTTAAATATGTGTTCATCCCAATGGTCAAGTGACGAAACATGTAGGCAAGTTATAAAATATAACACAAATAATGAAATAGATTGTTTTGATTAATCAAATTTGTGTAATATGTCATATGCATCAAAACTAGATCCTAATATATGCTAAAAATAATAATGAGATAAAGAATCATGGTAGTGGAGCATGAATTCAAGACACGACAAATTTATTTTTCAAGAAATATGAACTGAGTCCAGAATTGGCATGATGTGTTTGCAAACAAGTGTGAACATAGAGAAGATACAAGACCTAGAATAATGCTTATATATATGTCATATAGGATATAATAAAGGTTTATACTACTATTAAATAGAGTCTAATTGTGTGTGTGTGTGTGTGTGTGTGTGTGTGTGTGTGTGTGTGTGTGTGTGTGTGTGTGTGTGTGTGTGTGTGTGTGTGTGTGTGTGTGTGTGTGTGTGTGAGAGAGAGAGAGAGAGAGAGAGAGGCATTGATGAAGTGTGTCAAATAGATAAATATAGAGACACAAAGATAGAGGGGTAGAGAGGAAGTGGATGAGAAGAGAGATATGTGCAGAGCATGAGTAATTATAAACTAGACTTGTAACATATAATTGGAATTAGATTCATTTATGAATCAATATTATAATCATGAGTTATAGCTCCATAATATAGATCTGAATGGTAGGTACCATCATAAGAGGTGAGTTGGTGCTCAGGTAGGGAGTTAGTGCTTCCTTAGAGTAGGGAATCTTAAATTAAGGGATTGGTGTCTCCTTAAGGTTGGTGCCCTTAAACATTGTAACTAGTGAGGTTTTAACTATGATATTATATTAGAATAATATATTTTATTAGCTATTCTCATTGTGGTTTTTCCCATATTGGGTTTTCCATGTACATATGGTATTGTGTCTATTTGTGTGTACGTGATCATTGTATATATTTTTAATATACATTAAATGTTTTAAAAAGGACTAAGTTATTCAATATACTAATTCACCTCACCTATAAGTATATAGTTATGTTCTAACACTTTATTTGACATGAATACTCCTCAACCACCACATATTGGGTAAGAAGCTACATTTCTTGAGTCGGAAGATAGTATCTTACATTAGTGTGAAGATATATCCATTCAAGTTGATGAAACTTGGGATGATTATCTTTCACTTAAGTTTCTTATTATTTCTATGATCCTTGACTAACTATTAATTTCTATAGATGATACTCCTATTTTCAATAGTGTCCATGCTAGTGACATTAGATTCAAGCATGGCCTGATATATGAAGGGTTCAACACCTATGTTACCTCCCTTGAGTTCATAAAAAACCTTAGATATTCTAAATGTAACCTTAATTACACCTAAATCACATGCCAAGACTATGATAAAATAACAATTAATCCCCTTTAATGTATTTTTATTCCCATCATGATTAGAGTTATGTTCATGATATTTAAATATGTATTATTTTATAACATTTTTATTGGTCAAACTTATCATAAAATTAGGGTAATAGCCTCCTCTCCATATTTTTGTGTCAAATTTAACCATAAGGGTGATATATATAATATTCAAGGTGATATCAACCCTTGAAATTTATAAAAATTCAAATAATGTGGCATATTTAAAATAACTACCCTTGAACCTTTTACCAAGGACTCCCTTTCGATAATATCAACATTTTAACTATCTAGTCAATTCAAATCAATGTTATAATGGTCACCTTGAACTTATGGGAAACATACCTCATAAACCCATAGATTATGATGATGATTATCCTAATGAGATTTTCATTAAGATAAAAACATTAGACCTCCCGTCTATATTTATATCTTAGCTATCTCCTTCCTTGTGATATTATTCTTGCATGAATATGAATGATGAGTTCAATACTTATATAGTTATTTTGAAGAAGTTTTCTTCCCACTCTTCCTTAAGTGACATATTGTTTGAATCCCTTCATATTTATCTTCTTAAACATGATTAGTATTATGGTTATGCTCTTGATAACCCATACCTATCTATATATGCTCAAGCTACAGATGCATAAATCCTCTAGTATTAATATTATCTTTAGTGCTCATTGATCCTTAATCATATAATCATTACATTAACTTAGTTATATCATTAACTCTCTTTCTAAATTACCTAATTTTATTCCTCATTTTGTTTATGTTCATAGGTTATAAATGGATCATGTTCAAGTTTATTTGTGTCATGCCCTGTTTACTTATGAGCCTCTTCAAAGTATGCTCCTTGATCATGCCATGATTGGACCTTTTTTACAAAAAAAGTAATCCTTTGAGCAAAATTCCTCATATTATTTTGTCTACCCTAATATGTCCCTCACTGATATAGTATCCTAAATAAGTAGTTTCAATTCTAGTTCTTGAACTTACACTTAGGTACTTAAATAATGATGAATTATTTGATTAGGTTATAGATACACCCCAATATGATTTTACACCTAGGTCAGATGTGATTTCACTCCCTCCCAACCTAGCTTAATATACATACTATGAGTTTCAAAATATATTCAGTCACTGGGAAAATGATTATTGAGCATACAAAATATTCTTAACACAAAAAAATAGGTAAGTATCAAATCTCATCACAAATAGTCAACATCCTCAATCAAATAATCCTAGATGCATTTTTTTATTTCATAGTATGAACATGCACTCTTATACCTAGTTTAGATCCCTTTGAAAATACCTAAATGCAATTCACTCAAAAGTAACCCAACTTTCTCATGTCCAAAATATGTTACCCCTAAAGATATCTCTAGATTATAACCCCAAATAAAGGGAAGTCTATTAATTTTGGAACTAGTATACTAAAAATAATATAGATAGATGTAAAGCTCTCTAAAATAACCTTCATGACTTTTTGAGGCCCATGCTTTAGCCTTGTCAACAATTATCAAAGGTTTGTTCTTAGACAAAGGGTAAACATTCTTCATGACCAAAGCATTTTGGTAAATTAGCCAATATCAAAAACCTAATGCCATGGGTTCCTTGTATTGATTATTATTCGTAGGAGGTACCATGATCTCATACTTTTTCTAGTGTTCCTACTTTCTCCATAGAGCTCATCCACTAGGCAATATTTACTTATTTGTTTTAAATAGTAGAAGAGACTATGATTAGAGCTAGATCCCAGTTACAATAATATTTATCATATGTTATTGATGATGTATATCAATATATATTTAGGAATTGATGAGCACATATTTAATTCATATCATAATATTATTCACATTTTCAAATGAGTGGATTTAATGTTTAATATTTAAGCAAGTGTTATGATTTTTTTACATGTCTTTATTATATCATGGTTCTCCTTAATGTTTTTGTACTTTATCATTTTAAATCACTTTAGTTTTGGATATTTTTTCTATTATAGAGCTTAGTTATCACATTCATGTTTTATTATTATCACATTAATCACATTTTGTTCATTTTTTCCCTTATTCTCCTTGTGATTCTTTAACCTTAATTACTTTCCCATCTTTTAGAATGACCATTTTCTTCACCCCTCATTTTGGATGACTATTTAATTTCCCCCTCTTTTTGGATGACCACATACTATCCCACTATTTTGGGGTGATTACTACTTTCATTAATGATTTTATTATATCCCTTGTAGGTTAATATAGTTTCCATAGTGACATGATTATTGTATCATAATCCCATCCCTCTTAAATCATTATTTTCCATCTATATGATTATCTATAATCATATTCCTCATTATATCATTTTGTTACATGGATGGATATTCCAAGATATAGATGTTTCCCTTATTTACTTTTAATTAAAGCACATGTAGATTAGTTTTGAAATTGCACACTTACATGTGGGGTAAGTCTAGGAGTTTTTTAAGCACCATGGTATTTAGGTTATCTCTTATCATGGTCAAGCATAAGCTCTCTTTTATTAACTATTTATTTCATCCATGTTTGGATTTTAGAATACATATGGAGGAATAATATAAAAATACAAAATAATTACTATCAAAATAAAATCAAAAGGAAAATTTAAATAACAAAATTAATATCATACCCAAAAATGTGATATTTATTTGGCACATATCCTATCTTATTATAAGCTCAAAATCCATAATTGGCCTCATGACAGATCCAATGTCCATTATGGTGTGGTAGGATAGTATTTTAGGGTAGAAGGTTTCACTTATATCATTATTTTTTCCTAAATTTTAGTGAAACCTATCTTATCACACAAGTACCAAATACTTTTAGTAGGTTGACAACTCTATAAGGGTAATTGAGGAACAGGGAAGATATTTTGGGAGGATGGGATTAATTTAATTTCATGCATGTTATCCCTCATGGGATTATCTATTTACTTCACTTTTTATCCCAAGATTTGTGTTCAGTAATTGGAGTGTTTTAGGTCATTGATGTCAATAGCTCTTATCCTTAACCACTTATCTATAGTATTTCATTCCTGCTAAGAATTTACACATCACCCATGTGGTGTTGTGAATTACTTATTTACATCATATCTTCTTCAATATACTCCTGATGGGTATAAATTTTTGTTGATAGCATCTTTTATCATATTTATATCACATTATTATCCTACTTACATCACCTAGATTTTAGTCTATGAGTTGTATTTTAACACATGGGGAATCAAACCAAACCTTCCTCACAAACACATGTTACCCTTTAATTTCCACACCAACTTATTATCATCCTTGTCATGTCTTTCTATGGTTTTTATTCCTATATCACACTTTTAGAGAAACAATAAGTTTGAGTTATCATAATTTAGATATTTTTGTTTTCATTTATCCATCATGTTTTTTTTTTTTGTTTCACTAATCTTACATAAGACATTTTGCATACTTACATGTTTTTCTCTATTTTTGACTTGGCATGTTTGTCTTACATTTTGAATTACATTTTAATTTTTTAGTGTTATATGTTTTCTTCATGTTTTATTTGACATGATTATCTTACATGAGATTAAATTATTTACTTACATATCTCTATTTTGTTTTTATTACATTTTTATTTCATTTACTTGCAATATGTTACATATTTAATATTTTTTGGTGTGTTTTACATACATTCTAATCATTTATTTCATTATTTTTCACATATTTTGTTTGATTCATTATCTTAATTAAGATGTCATTTTAGTTTAATTAGTGTTTTCTCTTTTTACCATGCATTTTCTCATATTTTATAGAAAATAATAACGCATGCATCATACATTCAATATTTTTCCCATAGCATGATATTAAACAAGTAATATATATTAGATAAGAAATAAATTAGAAAATAAATCCAAGTGATATAAACACACACACACACACACACACACACACAGAGTCTTAGTTTTTTACAAAAGACATGTTGGTACATCATATAATACATCAAAGTGTCTACAATTATGTACAATGTTAGCTCTAAGTTATTGGTCCACTCTATGCACCAGAAGGGGAATGTGACATAATCACCTTAAATGACCTATATTTTTACCTCTATAGACTATATTGCATATCCTATGTTTATTATTGTAGGCCCTAGATTTATTATTGTAAGTTAGCTAACTATGAATATAGTGCCAAAACCTACCCAAGTGTAGTCATGTGTGTAATTATATCTTGGCTAAATCTAAAAAATATTTCACCTCTCCTAATCTAATCTCTACTAATATTTAAACTTAATAAATAACTTGATTTTGTTTATACATCTCCTTAACATCCTCTACAACTAGTATAAACCAACTAACAAGTGTTTTATTTACTAGTGCCACTTTATCTTATAATTTGGTGGTATCATGATAATGAATCATGGGGTTTTAATTTTATGGTGGTTATATCCACAAGAATCATCTACCATGTCTCATACTATAATATCATATATATAAAATTCAAAACCAAAATAACATCATATCTCATATTTATATCATAATTAGTAGCCTATATATCACTACTACCTAGTATGTATGTCTCTACCATTACGAAATGAAAGAAATAACATAAAATTAATACATTTACTTATCAAAATTAGTACCATCACCCTAGTTATTAATAACATGAATTATATCATGGATTTATGGTGGTGACAAGTCTATGTATCTCCCCTATAGGACCACTATGACCTAATGAGCTAATCTATGCATTCACTTCTCTATAATTGAGTTTTTAGCATGAGATGTTTATGGATCCCCCTATTGTTAATGTGGTATTACCTTTATATGCTCACCTCATCCTTATACCTATATCACCCATGTCATCTCTACCATCATCTCACCACCTTAGGTTTATGAGGCCTCACCATAAATAGTATATACGGCACTCCTCTCCCTCTTATAACCCATGGATCTCTATCATGGTAGGCCCAAAACATCTTGACCACCAAAGTAACCACTAGGTGTGGTCACAAAAACTATCTTGTGACATGTTACATGGAGGAGGATTTAATCGCTAGTGATTCATCTCTATCTTTTTGCCTACACTATGGTTGGCCTTGATAGTCAGGCATACATAATACCTTTGTATGATGTCCATATTATTTAGTCATGTATTACTACCTCTAAGGCTAATGTGTGGGGGACTACTTAGAAAACATGGTCCTAATCCCACCTCCTCACTTGTGTAATGGCAGAATCAATATGTGAGGCATCCCTAGAGGTCTATACATGTGGATTATATTATATATTCAACTCAAAAAATTCATTATTAGTCCAATGGTTGTTTGGCCTCTGCTAACAATGTAATAGAAATTATGCAATAACTACAACTAGATGATTTATACTAAATCAGAAATTACACCTTATTTTAACATTTAGTGACATAAGGTGATGATGTATAATGGAAATACCCTATAAAACTTATGACAAAGCACATATTACATCATAATTCATTTCAAGGCCTAAAAAATGTCTAAGATGCCAAAAATATACACCTCAAATAGTTTTAAACTAAGTGTCTTCATGTCATACCTAAATGATTTAGTATCCCATTGGGATAACACTTATATCTTTCCCACTATGTCTAGGGTATTTTAAATGATCGGTGTGTCCATGATAATTAACCCTATAATTATATAGATGTCTTCTAATATAATGGCCACTTCATTGTTGTCCCCATACACTACCCAACCTAAGGTGTTAGTGATTCTCTCCCATCACCTAAGAAAGATGGTGATTATATCCACACTAAGAGGTACTTAATGCATCTCCATAATCTCACAAAAATTGAGTGTGGTGTTTTGTGCCTAATCAATTGCTGATACTTTCTCTAGTAGATCCAACAACCATATTACATTGAAGATCCTCCAAAATATTCATCATATTTAAAAAATATTAAACAAGAAATCAATATTCTATTTTGATCCAAAAATCTAATAAACATGGTAAAAATTATTACGACATTGAAAAAATAATTTTTTCTCCCTTTCTCTGCTACACCAACCATAAATCAGTTATTCTCATTTTTCTACTACATTAGCCATAACATATGGTATCATCAAAAAATTTAGTCTATAATATAAGCAAATTAATATAGTATTATCCATATTTCCATCTTGTTGCATCAATCATGCACCGCTGCATTGACCATGCTCCCCTCATTTATACTATATAATCCACTTACTCAACTACATTAGCTAATATTATTTCTTAACACCATCAACCATATGCTACTGTATTGGCTAACCTAGTTAATTTTATACTTCATTAACCATGCCAAACAACATAAATAATTATTTTTCCTAATTACATCATCTAATTCCTATGGTATCGATAAACAAAATTTCACCCATCTTACAAATTATATTAGACTAGTTGATATAGTTCAACAAGAATAGTTATTTTTTCACTGTCCATAATAAATTCCCCTGGCCTAGTTTCTAAATTTTCATCAATTACCTAGTTATTGTCTTAATTTTAGATTTATTTAGGTGCTTTTTAGGGCAAATTATATTACATGAATTTGCCTTGATACCTAGATTTACTAATTTTGTTCAATTTATTCTAGAAATGAAAAAATAAATAATTAATAAAAATTATACATGCTATACTCAAATAATTATTATGATGCATCCTCCCCATCATTGGTAAGATATAGTCTCTCATATCACTAAAATTAGATAGTCACATCTCTAGGTTTCCAAAAATATCAATTATACAAATGAATAATTTTAACCTATTTATAGTATAATATTCAAATGTTTATGCTTCAGTTATTTATCATAAGATTATATTTCCCCCATATATTTGTTTCTATATGTAATTTTCATGAATTTAAATAAGCCTTATAATCTTTGTGAGGTAGATCATTTTTAGGTGATAACAAAATATCTTTCAAACAATTAGAATGTTATCTTATTTTTCAAGTCCACCTCTCATCTCACATATTATAAACCTTTCATCATTAGTACATATTTTAAGTTTATTTACTTTTCATTATTTTAGTTCTTTCATTGCAATTATATTTTTGTGTTGCTATGTTATTTCAAAAAGCATCATCATGTGTTACACTATTATGATACATTATGAGATTCAAGTGGGGAATATGTATGAACATAATATTTTTCACTTTATTCTTTATTGATTATTTCTCTTGTATAAAATTTTAGATCATTGATCTCCTTGAGTGAATGCATTAAAGGGTGCACTAGGAAAGGGGAAGGTAAGGCTTGTGGTGCTTTTCAAGATTTGTTGCTACTATATCATGATTATACCATTCCTAATACAATTATATCTTAATAAAATCATCTTTTCATTTACCTCATTTCATCATATCCTTATTTAGTTATGTTAATTTCCCTATATCTTATGTCATTGGCTTAACTAGTATCATCTATTTAATGTATTTCCCTCCTATATTATATCAACTAGACTAATGTAGTTCTAAGCTTATCTTATAACATATCTATTATATCAGCCTATACAATATCATTTCATTTGAAATAACATTTATATTATATCATATATGTTGATACCATTCTATGTCAGGTGAAATCTTTTAATTATATTAGTCGAGCCAATAACATTGTCCAAATGATTAGGGTTTGTTTCAGGAATTGGAATGAACTATTAGACACACACACACACATATATATATATATATATATATATATATATATATATATATATATATATATATATATATATATATATATATATATATATATATGTCTAATAGTTCATTCCAATAATATCATAAACACTCTATTTTCTACAATTTCACTCACACTTCTACCCTAAGTCATAGTTGGAAGAGTAGAACCTAATCTTTAAGAATATTATCTTATGTTAGTATTTGAAGCTCAATATGAGCTTTATTTGGTATTTATTAGCTAACAATATATTTAGTATTTTCCCTACCATTTGACTTATAAAACCCATAAAATCTCTTTCAATGTTCTTCTTTAGCCATGGGGGATATTGATGCTTGATGGTCCATCCAAGGTAAGTATTTACTACCCTATAATGTATCCCTTATTTACTTACTAATTATAATTTATGTGTATATTTATCTAGGTTATCTCTACACCAAATTATGTTGGTGTATTTATAGGATTGATTAGACTTATGATATTTTATTTTAAGTTACTTAGACCCCCATTTTTTTACCATGGTACCTTACATTATGTGATCATTCTATCCCTTCCCCTAAGTTTACTTTACTTGTATAATTAATTACATTTCTTACTTACAAACATTTACTTTCATATATGTATACTGATATCTATATCATTATGACATATGTGTATGTAACCCTTTCCTCTTATAAATTGTGACATAGGTAACCCTCTACTAGATCTATATATTTCATTAATCATTTCCTTAGAAAACCAAGTATCATAGAATATATTTTATCAATCTTATTAAAGACCATGTATATTGAGATATGATAGTTGTAGGTTAATCCTAGTTTATGTAGAAATAGTCTAATTAAAATCCTATAAGTATGGATGAAATAATGGGTACAATTATGAGAGATATAAAATATATCACATTTAGAGTCAAAATAAATTAAAATTAGATCCATATCCCTCAGATCAATCTTGATAGTTAGGATAGACTCTCTAATAAAGAGAGAGGATTTAGTCATGATAGAAATCAAGGCCAAGATAAATTCAATAAGCCATTATTTTAGGAAATAAAAAATAATAATAGACATAATAAAATTTATGTCTTGATATCTTGATAGATAATTTCTGATAAGTTATTCGAAATTAAATCTTGGAATGGTTTGACACGTATTTTGTTCTCCATACCTAGTGTTTACTACTTTTTTAATTGAGTTTAGTGATGATAAAAATGAAAAAAGTGACATGAATAATAGGAGTTCATATATATATATATATATATATATATATATATATATAATTTTGAAGAGTATTTCATCAATAAAGGTAATTCTTACTATATCCTAGAACATGATCTTGATCAATTAATAATAAAGACAACTAAGAATTGAAATGGTAAAAGACCAAAATGAATATATTTTAACATTGACAAATGTTGATGTTGTTCATCTTAAAATTGATTGTAATCTGAGGAGAAATTAAAATGAAATTAGGAAGAAACAAAAAAATTTATCTTAAAGACAAGATTCCATATGATTCAAAACCTACAGGCACTCCCACTTCTTCCAAGATGCCTATTGAGCAGACCTTGTTTCCACATCCTACTAAATATGATCCATTAATTGAAAATAATTAAGTATACCATTTTTATTATAAAACATAATAATTATGTACCCAATTTGAGCATCAAAATTTCCATCCTTGCCTTTATGGGATTAGAACATAAATCACCCAAGATAATTGTTAAACTAGAAAATTTTGAAGTTAGTAAAGTACAATGACATAATCCATAAGATTTCTCAAACATGTGTTTAAGAGAGATTTTGAGTTATAGATTGAAAAGTCATATCCCATATCCTAGGTACCATTTAAATTACTTTAATAGTGAACACCCTAATTCTTAATCACCATGATTTTGATATGGTTCAAATCCTCACCTAGATTAAAATAAAATTTACAATCATTAAAATATTAAGGATTAGAAATTGTAGGGAAACACAATTTGAGTACTTAGGTATCCCAATAATTGTGAAAAATAAAAACTATGTAGAATATCCCCCAAGGTTTATGAATTTTAGTATGAATATGCACCACAACAGTACTTGGGTATGTAATTTATTAAAAACTAGCATGGTGTTAATACAATTTATACATATTTACTAAAAAATGAGTGGAAATTACATAATTTCATGATAGAATATAAATAATATAGTAACACAATTCCATTATAAGTGATGAACAAATATGGTATCAAGATTTCAATCGGTTATGGAAAATTCTAGCCATATATTCCAAAGAAGTACATGTAGTGGGACAAGTTAAGGAATTGGTTATAAAGCTAACTTATTTTCTTGGGATATTTTTGGTAATGGATCTAGTAAAGTTTTATTTCTCCCCAAGACACTTATTTTTTATCAAGAAAGTGGGATGATTCAATAGATAGAAGTATACAAATAGATATATCTTATACCAAAATTTATTTAGAAGGTAAACTTTCAAAACTAGATAGATAACATCTTCTATTTCATCTAATTAATGATATTAAAATGATTTATAATGAATTATTATCTAATGTGTTGATCTTGGAAATTTTGTATGAAAAATAAACATTATCGAGAACATAGTAGACCTTTATTCTCAATTGAATGACACAGAGTTTCAATCCCATGACATTTAGGGTATGTTCTTTGATTGTGATTACTATAAATATGGTGTTGCATTAGGTATGTTATTATGTGTGACTAATGACCCCATGTATATATTTACATTAAATCTATATTTTAAATGCAAAAATATGTTATTGAATATAATGCATTGCTACTAGGATTAAAGATGGATAACAAGTATGGAAACAAATTCTTGAAGTAAATGGATATTCATTGGAATTTTTACAAGTTATAAATGTGTACATAGAAAAAAATAGAGGATAGAATAGTACATAAATGTATTTTATAACATTAAATATTTATTTAACACATTCAATATAACCTTTGTTCAAAGGGATTAGAGTGTTGGAACTGGATAACAATTTAAAATTAACAATTTGTATTCATTTTACACTTATGGTGTAGATGTATTAGTGAGACCCTATTAATTTGACAATGTAATGAATTGGAAATTAATTTAGTATGATAAATATAGATATAGGTTCTTGAATAACATGAATGAAATTGAAGATCCAAATCTTTATTTTGAACCCTTTATATAAACACAAGGAGGAAAATATATCCTAATGGGTAAAATGAAGTGATTAAGTTAAATATTTATACCATTCCAAGGAAGTTGGTTATTTTGGAGAGTGAATATATTATTAAAAATATAATAATAATAATTAATGTATTTTAGATCAAAATTCAGAAAAATCTAATCTATGCAAAATGACTACTTCCATACCTATTAGTATATGGTCATGTTTATCAATAGATGAAAGTAAATACTTTTTGGAAAGACTTAAAATGTATACATTTTGTTTTATGTGGTATAATTATTAGATAAAATAATATAGATAATAATTTTTATAACATGTTATCCATTTGAAAATTGATGCCAAACCATCTAGACAAAATTAAATGGCTATTATCCTTATTTGGGAAACCAAAATGGAAGACGAGTTTAAAAAAATTATGAGAGGGAGGCATCATAAATCCTACCAGATATTCATCTTTATTTCCTAACTTGGTGATTGTAATAAATAATAATTAATATATAGTAATTTTTTTAGATTAAAAGAAATGTGTCTCTTAAGGATAATTATCCATTTTAAAACATGAATCATTTATTATAAAAGGTCATAAGATCAGAGTTCATGTCTATGATAGATGGTTTTGTAAAAAATTATCTAGTCATGATTAAGTAATTTAAGATAATTAGATAAAATTAGCTACCCCATGGGTGACCTATGTGTATGAGAGGATACATTTTGGTTTGATGAATGTATATGTTGTGATTAATAGGAATATAAGAGGGGAGACTAGTATCATGTTAGTATGATGGAAACCAAACAAAAAACACTAATAAAACTAACACCTCAATCCTATGCACTCAAGTATTAATATAAAAATACAAGTAACTATAAATATAGGACAAAACAACCAGTATTTACCTTCCTTAAAAGAAAGAATTATATATTGTCCATGGATGTATGTGCTTGATCATGTGATCAAAGAATATTTGCCAATGGTTCTCCTTGCATCATCTCTCCTTATCACCTTTATAATGTTGGGCTTGGATTTGGCTTTGGCTTGGATCTCTCTCTCTAAAAATGAACATTATAACACTACAAAGAGGGTATTTTAAGTTAAATATGTTAATGTGTGTTCACATTATTAATCTGTAATAACATAAATATTGTTAGTTTCACAATATTATGTTAATAGATTTTTGTGTGGACTATTATTGTTGTGAGTAACACCAATAATACATGGGATTTTTTTATATAGTTTGTTATTTATATGAATATATTGTAGTAAAAATATATTCATAAATAGTCAATTGGTTAGTTGGGATATTGTTTGTGTAAGAGATTGTAGGGATCTCACCATCCTAAATATAGAACATTTATTTCCTATATAAACATTGTAACATTTTGAATAAATATATAATGACATTTATTATACTTTATTATCTACATATTTATCCTCATTATTTATATGTTTAACTTAAGGAGATTTAAAACAAACTTATTATCTAGTATTAGAGCCATCTTATTTATGAACTAATGGAGATTTTATCTTAGAGTGATGAAGGGACAAGTATCATGCTTCATTATCCTAGATGATGGGAGTGAAAATTTTGAGAAACTCATTTTAGAGTTATTTTTCATTAGAATTTTCTATGTATATTTTTGTATTGAAAGTGAAGAACCAGTGCTTGGGTTTGTAATATCTTGTTTTAACAAAAAGATTGGTGTCATGATATTGACAAATTATTTTTCAGGCGTCACCTCCACTGCTTCGCATTCTGTATAATGATATAAAATTTGGGAAATTCATTTAGATCCACCTATGTAGGATTTTAGTCCTCATTTAAAAATTTTCATGTGAATTATATAGATCTACACCATTTTTTTCCACTCCTTAGTAGATTATTTACCCATGTCAATCTTTGTAGTTGTGGTTCTGTACCATCATCTTTAGATCTACCATGTAATTATAGCTGGGTGTCATACGCTCCTACTAGTTTGTGTTTTATTTGAGGTTTGGATTAGCTGTATCATTCTTGTCTCGTGTATATCAAGTTATTAGAGGAAAGACTTATGTGAAACTAGAAGATTTCATTTGAGTGTAACGTATTGAAGGTCTCATCATTACTTGGATTGATATGGATAAATGTGGGTCTATTCCTTATAGATTCATGAATTGATTAATATTCTAATAATGTATAAGCTATTAAAATTTAAAAACATGCATGCACTACACTCAAATACTACTAGAAACTCATTTATTCTTTTCTTTCCACGTGCTAAAGACATCAAAATCATGTTTAGCTCAACTATTTGACTATGATTTTTCTATTTTCTATGTGTATTCACTAGATCTATTCTTCAAACACAATGTAAGTATTCTTTTATATTGCATAGCCTTCATGATAAACATTGTAGTGAAGTTTGATAAAGTTTTTCAAATACATTTATATCTATCATTTCATAATTTATATCAAAGATAGGTGAATCAATGAGTTGTTACATAGTTTTAACGATGGTATGTTGTTATCTCATCTCATGAGTTAATGCCACATTACTTCACTCTGCAAGTTTACATTTGTTTGGGTTAGTGGTATTTTTTAAATTATTGTTATTTCATATATGTATTTAATGTTTTTTATTCATATTATAATTGTTAGTTTGTTAGGTATGATTATCAATGTTTAAAAAACAAGTTGATAAGATGTCATTTTTTCATTTAGATATTTATATCAAAATCTAAAATAAAATTCATTTTGTTAATCAAAATATTTTAATTAGTCTTATTTTAGTATTTAGGTTGGCTAAAATAGTAAAGTCTATTTTATTAGATAATGTTTAATTTTATGAATCAATTTTGTAAATTAAACCCTTATAAATTTGAGTCATAGTCTATCCTATGGTAGATAGAGTTGTTTTTTCAAAGAGTCATTTTGTATGTTAAGTTTTTATGTCAAAATTCCTACATCATATAAAGTAAAAATTGTAAAAATAAAAAAATAAAATATTCTCACGGACTCATTTTTACTTGTATATGATGTTTGAGTTATGAAGGAGATTCCAAGTTCTATGGAAGTAACTAATATAGAAACTACCAGAACCATTAGAGCACATGTTGACTTCATTGGTTAAGAAATATGACATAATGGAGGTTAGAGGAAATAGAGGTAGGAGGATTTTTACACCTCTCATTCACCACTAGTGATGGGACCACTTTTTTCTTTAGTGCCTAATTATTTTTTAGTCGTGTGTTTGATTTCAATTTTGTGTGAATAAGAATAGATGTTGTATACCTTTCCACATTTGTAATAAGTGAACTAAAAATTCCTATTTAACTTCTCTTAAAATGTGCTATTGAAGAGATATAGTAATTGTACTACACATCATGATGTGGATTATAGCACACCACTTGTAAAACCATTTTTTCATGGTTTTTGGTTATTAACTTTAAAACCATCTCATTTTGGTTTTTGATAATCCATCAGTAGGGTTTATGATTATCCTTTAAAAAACACTGAATCATGAGTATAGGTGTAGACATGAGATAGATGGTTTCCCCATATTCACATTAAGAGGGTGTAGAGTAGGGGTTAATAATGTTCACAAGGGGGTGAATGTTAAGGTTTATTCACATTATTAATACATAATAATGTAAATATTATTAGTTACATAATATTATGTTAATAGGTTTTTTTGTGGTTTGTTATTGTTGTGAATAAAAATAATAATATATAGGATGCTTCTATTTAGTTTATTATTTATTAAAATATGTTTTAGTAATAATATATTTATATATAGTCAATTGGTTAGTTGGGATATTGTTAATGTCAGATATTGTAGGGATCTCACCATCCTAAATATAGGAAATATATTTCCTATATAAACATTGTAATATTTCAAATAAATATATAGTGTTTTTATTATTCTTTATTATTTTCATATTTGGTCTCATTATTTTTGTGTTCAACTTATGTAGATCGGAATCACTCTTATTAAATTACACCAAAATATTTTATTGAATAATGCGTGAGGCCTTATATTCATAGTCTTCCAAACTAAATCTAACCCAAGTGTAGTTAAATTAGATTTAACCATATTTAGGTTTATATTAACCATATTTGGATTAAGAAGGGGACAAGTAATTAATATTTGGGATACATATCCCATTTATTAAGTGTTATCAATTAGGAGTGCTACCCTTGTGAGAATGTGTGTTACTTCCCACTCTTACTAAAATAGTGGAATCTCTCCTAAGTGTGGGTGACTTTGAGATGGAGAGAATATCTATATAGATGGTTGGTTCCCTTGATGCACTCACTAAATATGTATCTAATGTTTCTAACTACTAATTTCATGACTAAGGGAAGGGTGAAGGGATAATGCTTACACTAGAATTAATATAAAATATTGAAACAAAGGTGATGCACTAATGTTTATCTCCATTTTTAATTAAAATTGACACTCTTAGGAATCAAATTATCCTAGACACATTCTCTTCACTTTAGGTATATGTATTTAATAATAATGTTTCATATAAAGGACTTGACAATACTCACTCTTTGTATGGAAAGAATGAAATATTTATTGAATTAACATCCAAACATAGATTGATATTGAATGTAGAAACTTACTATGACTTGTATAAACTTAAATATTTTATAATAAGGTATAGAAACTAGGCATTAACATAGGAAAGCTATTGATTCACAATGTTATATCAAATGGAAATCACCCATACACTTCACACAATAACTTAAAAATGAAGGAAAATAGCTTCTTATTTATTAAATAAGTGTAATACGAAAGTTTGATATCCTTTTATCATATTCAAAGAAAAAATTTATATGATAATGCTATAAAAGAAGATACAAATAGAAAAAAGTAGGAGAGGGGAGACAAAGCAGCCCTAAAATAGGGTGACTAAATTTGTCTTCAAATCCTACAAATCACTATGTAGTGTTTCTTATATTCTCTCTTATCTTTATTTCAAAAAAGTGCAATAAGTGTAAAAGTATATTTTTCTTGAAATTTAAAATACATCTTCAACATCGATTGGTAAATCTTGACCACTTGAAATGCCTAATTTTTTTCTTGTATACCATATATACTAGTTTACATGTCTTTCTAGAGGAATATGTCACATAATTGGAAATAGGTCTTCAAATATTAATTAATTCCACCATTTAAACCTCCTCATAATCCATTTATGAGGTATTTCCACATTGAAATGGCTATTAGAAGACTCTTCAAGCATCTTTGACCTTTTCTCCTTGACTTGGAAGAAGAGAGGAAACGACCTCCTTGAGGATGTTAAAGACTCTTTCAAGCATTTTAATGTTCTTTGAAATTGAATTATAAAATTTTATTATCCTAAAAATGTAATTTAAGGTAATAAGTAACATTTAAAGTATTTTTGAAGAGTTTTTATGCATTGATTTGGTTGGTTGACCCCTTGAACTCCTCTTGCATCATGGCATACAAAAGGAGAAAACTTGGATTTTTATTAATAATTTTTTTTACCTCTATCTATGTATTTTAAAAAAATAATATTAGACCTATAATAAGACACTTAGAGCCACTAAACCCTCCAAAAGATGTGATTTTTCTCCCCTAGCTTGCTTTTCTACTTATTCCTTGTAACCCTCAAAATAGGTAAAAATCTTTGTGTAAAAGAATTTAAAAACTATAAGAGATAAGTAAGCACATACATAAATACCTATTATCCCATTATATCTCTATTCCATGTGTTAAGACCTGACTCTAAGTGGAACTATGTACTTCATTTTCTCTCTCCAATTAGTCCTAATTAGGCTTGGAAATATAGATCTTGATCTAGAAGACTCCCACATGTGTGAAACATGCCAAGAGTGTTTGATTAAATTTAACTAGATAAAACCCATGATCCATGGTGAATTTCATGTTCTTAGGCCTTATGTATAAGGCCAAACCATGAAATGACTATTAGCAAGCCTAAGTACTTGTGCATGTTTAAGATGTAATTTGAGTGTTTTTTTCATGAAACTTGTAAATTATGAGACTTTGAAAATTAATTTTTAAAATATTTAACACTATTATAAAATTAATTCATCAATATTAAGGTCTTTTATTTCACTCATAGGCTTTCATCTAGGATTTTTAGTTTGTAAATCTGAGTTGCCTTCACTTTTTGAGCAACTGGCCAACTTGTAGAACTAGTATAACATTTTGAGAGACCTATAAAAGTGTTTATATGATTATATAACCTTTTTAAAGTCTCACTTGACCTATGATATTTATTTTTTATCCATTCCATACTCTACACCTTCATAAACAAGTCTTCAACTATGTGTTCTACCCATTTTATAAGGTATTGTACTTACATATTCAAAACACTACCATGCCATGGTGATCATGAGACCTGATAATTATATTAAAGTAATTTTTAGATCAAAACAATTCATTTTAATTTATTGTAAAAGTGTTTCCTTCTACTGGGTTGTTTTGAAGGGTTTAGGGAGGGTTTTAGATATCTCCAGCTCTTAAGGATTGTTCATAAAGAATAGATCCTATTTATTCTTCCTAATATCACAATGTGAAATTATTTGGACCTATACAAAACCTATAAACTTGTTTAATTTTATAAGTGAAATTTGGTAGATTCTTGAGCAAGATGGACTGTGTGAAAAGACTGAGAAAGGGCCTTTCGCTTGAGAAACCTTTCAAAACTTTCATCATCATATTTAATAACCTTAAATAGGTCTAATAAAACATAAAATATTATTTTAAATGATAATAAATGATAATTTATCTTTGAATAAGGATCTACAACTTGAATTACTTGTTAAGAGGGTTTAAGTAAAAAACTAGCTAAATTGACACTAAAGGCCTTGTTCAATCCATTTCCTCTAAATTAATTTGGGTTTGATGTTTATGGAATTATTAATATATTTTATATAAACCTATCATGATAATTTATCCTTAAATTCCAATTCTCATCCAAAAATTGTCAAACTTCCATAAATAGGCCTAAACATTAATATTAGGCTTGAATGTGTAATTGGGAAATTTTGGAGTTTTAAGTTCCTCCAAGAACATGGACAATTAATTATATTCACCATGAATATTTAAAATCCTCAATACTTCACTCTATACTTTATTTCATCTCAAACTTACTTGGGACATAAGATGTCTTCCCTACATAGGCTTGCAAATGTCTTGTCAACTGACATGACTGAGATGTAGGTGATTAAAGGGTTTAGAGAGTCTTTTGTTAGTCTTTATCTAAACTATTTTACATTTATGTAAACTTAAAATTACCTATTGAATATCCACCTACCTGAGACAAAATTTAATGCTCTTTAAGTGCACTCTATCTTCTCTCTAAACATGGAATCAACATGAGTTGTCTAGACTAACCTAGAGGTGGTCATCGAGTTTGATTGCAATTTTGAAGTTTTGGTTCAAACTTAATTCATTAAACACTCAAATGTCACTAATATTTTATTTTATTCTTATAAAATTTATTTTAAACATAAAATACTTGCATCTTAATAACCATAAACCCTCTTTTTCATGTTTGAACATATACAATTGTAGGTGGCCATTATGATGATTGTAGTTCTAAATCCATGAAGTGTGACCTCATCAATTAGGTTACTAAAAAATTTAAGGTAAATAATATTCATTATAGGTTTATTATTATTTCACTATAATTTCCATTACCCTTTTATAACATTTCAAACTCTATTATCTTATCTTGAAACCCAGAACTTGTGTATGATATTATGGCTGTAGATTTAGTCATCTTAACTCTCTTATTGTCTTCTGAATGGCTCAGGTGTCTACATGTTTCTATGTCCTCTCTTACTCTATATTTAATTATTTTTATAACCAAAACCTATTGGAAAGATAATTTTATTTAGTCCAGAGTGAGGACCTATACATCTAACACTTGTAGGTCTTCATTTTACTTGCATAGGATTGTTAAGATAGTCAATACCCTAAGTTTTTAAGCTTTAAGGTGTATAAAATATTTTATAATTCAAATTTTATGTATTTTAATGATATTAAAACTTTAAATAAGCACCATGACATCCCAAACCTACTTATTCACATGTATAAGCATGTATTTCTATTGAGCTTAGTTGTAGGTACTAATTTGGGCCTCACTATTATTTGGGTATTAAGACCACAATTAAAAATCACTTAGAAAAATCAATGGTATTAATTAAAAAACTTATTAATCTTATGTTGAATCTTTAATCAAATAGGCACCTCAGTTAACATGACTGGATAGAGTTTCATGGTTGAGTGACTATAGGTACTAGTGTTTAAGATTAAAATACTATGAATAAATAACCTTGATATTCTTCAAGAATTGATAAGATTTTATTCATGACCTCATACACCTTCACTCACTTGATATCAGCCCCTAATCCATGTCATTAAACCTCTTATTCTTTATAATCCTGACTACCATCTTGGTTCATAGTATGCTTGTAGGTGGTTATTTGTTATATTTGGCTTCTGTAGAGATAGAGGGAGGAATGATAAATTTGAATAAAATGTAAAATGTATATCAAGACTCTCATTGAATATAATTCACCTTCCATGCTTTGAGAAGTATCAACTTTATAATCAAAGACATTGATTAGTATGTAAACCAAAAATTCTCTTTACCTTAAAAGTTGCTAAATAAACTTAAACAATATGATTAGATGAATCGATTCATTATTGGTGTTTCAATAGTGATTTTGACATAAATTTACATGATCTTGAAGAATGCCTTAACCAACTTTGAAGCCTTTCAAATAATGAAACTATTTTATTACAATAAATTATGCTATCAAACCTTAAAATCTATTAAAATATGTCTCAAAGTCCTCTTTAATGATATTTATTTGTTCCTTGGTGTCATATTGAACATCCTCATCCCTGAAATGGCTTCAACCACCTTTAAACATCCACTTAAAAACCTTTACCATTCACCTCTAGATGCACACAAGGCATTAATTTGATATTTTTCTCCCTTGAGTAGTACATGTCACCCTAAAGACTATTAAGAGTGCTATGAAAATAATTCAAGGTCCTCCATAAACCACTTTACCTTCACTATTCCATCTATATGATATTCAACAATAAGAACTCGTGACTTTATAATTGAAACTTACTAAAAACACTCTGACTATGTCTATATCAAGGAAGACATTATTCAAGATGGAGGTACATTATTTTTTAAGGTAAGAGGTGTATTATGACTAAAACAAGAACTTTATAACCCTTTCATATGAAGAATCTTAGTTATTATATCAAACATTCTTTAAAATTGCTCATTTAAATAATCAATAGAGGCAACCAATTTCTTGCCAAAACATTCCTTATTAAGACAAAGTAATTGATTATTCTAACATCAAAAACATATTATTTTACCCTTAAATCATTACACCATGACCATTTTTATCCATTGAGTTCTAAATTTAATAATCAGAGGAAAACCTAGATCATGACTGGATGATTAGGACATAGTGACCCCCTTATACTCTTAATGATTGTTCATAAAGATGGGGAGATGAATCTAAAAACCAATTCCAACAACTTGAATTTAATTAGGGTCATTGCAATTTCCCAATATATTTGTAATTTAATCTCTCTCTCTCTCTCTCTCTCTCTCTCTCCTCTCTCTCTCTCTCTCTCTCTCTCTCTCTCTCTCTCTCTCCTCTCTCTCTCTCTCTCTCTCTCTCTCTCTCTCTCTCTCTCTCTCTCTCTCTCTCTCTCTCTCTCTCTCTCTCTCTCTCTCTCTCTCTCTCTCTCTCTCTGTGTGTGTGTGTGTGTGTGTGTGTGTGTGTGTGTGTGTGTGTGTGTGTGTGTGTGTGTGTGTGTGTGTGTGTTGTACTGAGCAAAAGTCGATGGCCTTCTTTGAGTTGTCAAATAAGTAAATAGGAGATAAATTTTATACATTTTGGAACCTAAAAATCCCTAAAAACCATGGGTTTGACCTTTAAATGAATATATGATGTTCTAAAGAATCCTATAAGTCAATTTTACCTTGAAATTGTGTACAAATAGCCTCAAAAAAATCTTTTTTGGCACTAAAATTATCATGATCACTTAAATAACTTGAGGAAACTACTACAAATAAAGTTCATTAGACCTTGAAATTTCTTAAAATATACATCATGACCTTATTTTGGTATTAGACTACCATTATCATGCAAAACCTACATTAGAATCCATAAAGTGATCCAAAATGTAGCCAACTAGGTTATGATGTTATTCAATAATATAACCAACTTATTTGATCTTTATTAGAACATAACATGAACTTTACACATATTATGAGTCCTATCAAGATACCTTAGACTCCTTTAAACACTTGAAACACACTAAAATAGTTCAATAAGTGGCTAGACAAGCACATAGCTATGATGAATAAAACCTTAAACTCATGAGATTTACCTTAAACTCTAAAAATTAATTTTTTAAATGAACATTCAAAGGACATAAAAAAGATAAACACCATGATCAATATGCTAAAAAATCATGATGATCAAAGTTTTAAATTTTAGGGGTGATAGTTAAACCTATGAGGTTAAACTTTCCAACATTCTGGTGACTCAGCTAAGAAACATGCTTGCTATGCTTATGAACTAGATAATTGACATCTCTTTTGAACTCATAAAATCTCTTACATGCTAAAATAAACACTAACATACTTTTACTAGTGAATAAAACTCTTGACTCAAAACAAGACAGCTATTTTCTCCTACAAAAACAAGGAAAGGAAGACATACAAGACAAAGGAAACTAAATAACAAGACACATGTACAAACTAATCACTTATTGAAAACAAAACATAAGCAAACTACTATGCTAGGAAAAAAATTGGAAGAAAACAAAACAAACTAACTATATACAAAAGAACTTATCTCTTAGTAGCAATGTGATGTAGAGATACATGGGAAAAGCCTTAAAATCTCCATTCCCTAGCTCTGAACTTGCTTGATCTCATTCAAATGCTTTGCTTTGTTCCTCAATTTAAATCTTCAACCTATACTCTTTGAGATTCTTAAGATTGATAACCTTCATTAGCATAAATCTATTTGTAAGTAACCCTAGGAGTCATTCTCATCTACCAGTAGACCATGCATAGGTCTTTCCTTCATCAACGTCACTTGATCTATTCACTCATTCATTTATTTATCAAGAACTCACTCACGTTTCTCACACTAGTCACTCTTTTCTTAGCTTAACATACCAAATCTTATCTTAGGTTTCATAAAGGTAATATCCTATCATGTATGACTTATCTTGGGTATAACACATTTGACTCATTCCCCTTTAAGCTCTTAATCACTCTTTAACATTTCCTTATACACCTCAAACTCATTAGTGAGTCTATCTCCTTGTAGTTTTTTTTTCACATTTTCCCCTTATTTGAATAGTATAAAAGTCTTCTCAAACATATAATCCCATATTTTATCACCCTCTATATTTTTACAAGTCCTCATAAAGTTTCAAGGTTTAACTCCATGTTTATAAGTTACTTCATTTGTAAGCTTCTTCATAATTAGGCCTTTCTAGCCCTAAAACACACCCACATTTACCAAAACCATACCAGACCATATAGTAAAAAAATAAAAACTAATGAATAATTTTCTTCATACCAAAATACAATTTATTACTAAATTTTTACCATTTATACTAGTTAAAATGAAAGTTATATGGATTTCAAGAAAGAAACCCTAGTTATTTTTATAAGCTTGACTATGTAGGTTTATGAGGGATAAAATTACATATATTTAGTTTTAAGTCACTTACAAAAAATTTAGACATTCATAAGGTATGTCCTAAAATATTACATCTTCCTAAATGGACAAGAATCATTGATCACTCTTATTAAGGCTCATAATGAACAAAACTTAGAATTTTTATGTTCTCTTAGATGACTATGTAGGACTATGTATGGTTTAATGGTTTGATTAACTTCCAAAAGTTTTCCAAAATATAAGTAATATTATCCATAATTTCTATCCATTATCCATATAAATACTCAACCAAAAAGAACAACCACTCAACTCCTCAAAGCATTCTTTCATTACATATTAACTGAGCAAATAAGGTTTTTGAGTATGCCAATAGGGTTCTTCTTCACATATGAATAGTGCATTAGTGATTTGTCACTTATTTTATTTCAAACATATTAAATAATATTACATAAATAAAATATTACTTATATACTATCCCCATTAGAACAATGACCTTATTACTACAACACACTTTAAGGAACATTCATATTCTTAATAGTGTTGACTATCACAACCAAAATAAGGTTTATAAATAGTGATCTATTAATTGAGTTTATTTATTTTAGAATATATTGCATGAATATATAATGGATTTATTGATGCATATATAATTCCAAGGTAATCTTACTACATCTGTCTAGCATTAGCCTTCTCTAAATTTTTTTGAAACAATATTTCCTCCTGACTTTAACCTATAGTCTCTTCTTTATTCCTATAACTACACACAAGAATAAAATATACAAAACCTAAAATTATTTTCAAATTAACATATAATCAAAACAATACATATACCTTCATAGGAGAGTGAACACGTAAAATCAATTATCTTTTATTAATTTGTAACACCAACATTTACAAAATATAGTGCTTCCTTGGACTCTACCACCTTTCTTAAAGAGTATAAAATCTTATGTTCTTTTGTTCCCTCTATCTTTCTCTTATATCTCTCTCCACCTTTCTAATACTCTCCTCTCTATCTAAAACTAACCTAAAATTTTATTCTTAACCAACATCTATGTTGGTTTCTTGAGGTGGTTACCAAACAAGGTTCTTTTACATGGCCACCCAACATGTGAAGGGTAATTTATCTCTTATCATAATTCTATAATTCCAAGGTTTTAAGGACTTGGAAATATAATGAATTAAAACATACTTTACATGTCTCATTTTAACTTTGTACAAACTTTATCTCTCCTATCCCCTTCTTACCATGGTTATGGTCCTCCTAGGTTTAGTTCAAATATATGAATTTTCAAACTTATACTTTTGGAGGGAAAACACAAAACACACGTAAAAATCACTCTTATGACTCTTGATGACTTATAATATAACATATGGACCCTATAAGATCCTTAACACTCATATATACTCTAAAATGGATCACCTTTGACTAAAAACTAGCATATGACTTTTAACAACACTGAAATCATGTTTGTTTCCTAGATTCTCATACATCATATCCCCCAAGAGGGAGAAAATATTGTGATAACAAATTATTTATTACCTTGAAATTTAGTTTTTGAGGATCTTTCATGCTCACATTACTAATGCTCCTCCGTTATTTCTCCTAGGTTCTTATATTTATGTTTCTTTACCTTATCCATTCTCCTTGTCAACACTTCCTCTACCTCTATGATGTGTACTAGTTGATGAAACTACTTGTTTTCTTCATGTTATATCTTGTCCAACTTAGTTTGTGATTCATCATACTCTTATGCTAACAAATGGTTCTCATCCTTCATGATTACTATTTCTCCATGGCTACCTTCTTCATGGATCTCACTTGGTTCTTGCTTATTTAAGTGTCTTGGCTTCTTGGAATTTTTGGTTCTTTATTCTAATGGAATTATATGCATCTTAATATTTTTAACTTGCCTAATAATACCCTCTTTCTACCAATTGATTACACTACTTCACCTCTTGATGTCACACAACCTTGTTCATCTTAAAAGAATAATTTTTAAACCAATTTTTTTTCATCATAATACAATGTTGTTTGGCACCTTATTGTCTTCCCATCATCATTAAAATCAACTAATAAATTTACTGTAACTTCACCGGTTGAATATATTACCTTGTTATTTTACTCAGTGTTTAATTGTTTATTTGTTAGTCTACTTGCTTGTGGTTCTACTTGCATAACTCCTTGTGCCTCACTATGTTGATCCATTATTGATCCTTCTTTGAGTTAATTCATTATATTTTCTTGCTACCCTTCACCTATTTTCATCCATTTCAATGGGATGAAAATATTTACTATCATCTCTATTTCTTCTTTCAACATGAGAGTATCCACCTCTCCACAATCTTCATCAAATTTTGGACCATATTATTCTTCATCTTCTTTGGCATCTTAATCCTTGACTTGTCCTTGGAATCCATAATACATGAGATTCAAATCAATCTCATTCAACTGCATATCAAGTTTGTTAAGCACTCTATGAGGTGATTCATCCTCCTCTTGTGCTTTCACAAGTTCATCCAACAATTTCATTATTTCTCTATATAAAATATCTTGACTATTTGAAATGTCTTCACATACATCATAAAAAATGACATTATAAATCAAATCTTGATAACACATAACCTATTCACACTTTTCATCTTACTCATATAGATAAAACATCATATCTTTGTCTTGGTTTACTTTCACGATGTCTTTTATTTTCTTACTTGAATTTCAATCTTCTCTTATCTTCATGATTTATTGAAATGTACCTAAAAGACTATCTATGTGTTCCTTTTCCATATTCCAAACTACCCATTTTCTACATTTTACTATCTTGGACTGATATTTATTTCTTATCTCACATTCTTCATACTTCTTGGCTTGATATCCTATCATGTTAGCTTGATGAAATCTTGCCTTGTATTAACTCTTGCTTGAGGTTATCCTCTTTCTTTTCATTTAATTGTTTCTTGATCCACTTACACCAAACATAACCATGCTCTTGTACCATCTTTGAGGGTTGTACCTTATTCTTTACCTGGCCAATCTATAGACTGAGTTCTTTATTTTTAAATGTGAACTCATAATCAATGCTTAAGCATTCATTTACCTCCATATATGACTACTTCAATCTCATCTTCTCTCTCATGTCTTCATAATTTGATATCTTTTCTTCCTTGTGTGCCTATTCTCTTGTTTTAGTTACAATGCTTGTTAAAACACCATGAAATTCCTCTTCCACTTCATCTTTAACATTTTGAGTGCCTTCATTGTTCATCATATTGACTTATATAACTGGCTCTTTTTCCTTATTTTCTTATTTCATCTTGATGTGTGATGTATTAGACCCATACTTCACAAGCTTTAAGTCATTATGCCTAGCCTTCAAAAAACATTTCTTGACACCTTATTATAAAAACATCAAATGAACATTAGAATATAAAATAAGAGACCACATAGTCTCCATGAATGCCTCTTGCATACACATTCTACTCTTCTTCTTGTCTTCGCCCTCAAGTGCTTCTCTTGGAACTTATCTCTCCACGTTATCCTTAATGATAAATATTTTCTCAACCTCTTTTTCATGTTTATCTCTTGGCCAACTTCTCATTCATTATGCTTACATGGGTTGTACTCTCTCTTATAATTTTTTCCCTTAAGGCATTCATCTTATCTCTTCTCTCTCTTCTAAGTAGATTTAGTGGCCACTTTACTCTCTTATTTACATTGTCACCAAGAAATTGGATTCCTTGATCTTTCATGAGCTTCACCATGAGCTCTATCTACTTCAAAATTTTCCCCAACTCTCTTCTCATATATTTCACTTCCTCTTATACATCCATCTTCTCTCTTTTATCTTCACTTTCTAGTTTTTATTTCAATCACTCTCTTATAAATCTTCCTACTTGCCTCTTATATATTTATTGTATTTTATTCTCTTCTCTAATCCTCTATATTAAGACTTTCTTATCTCCCTTGACTATCTCTTGGAGCTTTTCTCTTATCTTTCTCATTTGAGCTTTAATGCTCTTTCCACTCTACCTTATCTAGTTCTCTTGACTAGTTCATGTCCTTCCATTGGGCACAACAGATTTATTTCCTATATTTATCACTCTTAAATTTACTTTTATTGAACTAAATATATCATACATACATCATATTCTTCTCCACAATACCATGCAATGTCACCTCATGCATTCCTCATAGTAGTCCTTGCCTATCTCAATTAATAAGATTTTAAGAACTCAAAACAAAATCAAACAAAGAGCTTACCTTGATATGATACCAAATTATGAATAATTACATTCAAAAATCCTCAAAATCACCATTAGCTAGCTCTAAACTTGATTGATCTAATTTAAATTCTTTGCTTTGTTCCTCAATTTCAATCTTCAACCTTTAGTCTTTGAACTTCTCAATATTTATAACCTTCATTAGTGTAAATTTGTTCATAAGGAAACTTATAAATCATTATCATTTACCAATATAACATACATAGGTCTCTCATTCATAAACTCCACTCAATCTATTCTCTCATTCATCTCCTTATTAAGAACACACTCACTTTGCTCACACTAGTCACTCTTTTCTTAGCTTAACATACTAAATATTATCTTAGGTTTTATTAAGATAATAAAATATCATGGATTACTTATCCTAGGTACAACATATTTTACCTATTCCCATTTAATCTCTCAATTACTCTCTAACATCTCCTTATACACCTCAACCTCATTAATGAGTCCATCTCTTTGTTGCCCTTTTTTTGCATTTTCCCCTTGTTTGAATAGTATGCAAGTCTTATCCACATATAATCCCATATTTTGGCACCGTATATATTTTTAAAAGTCTTCATAAAGTTTTAAGGTCTAATTCTATGTTTAGATTGTACTTATTTTGTAAGATTCTTCACAATTAGGCCTTTATAGCCCTATAACACACCTAGAGTCACCAAAATCATACCAAACCATAAAATATACAACTAAAACATCATGAATCCTTTTCCTCATACCAAAATACAAGTTATAACAAATTTTTGACTATTTTCACTATTATAATTAAATTTATATGGATTTCAAGAAAGAAACCCTAGCCAGTCTTATAAGCTTGACTGTGCAAACCAAGGTGGGAAAAAATTCCATATCTTTAGTGTGAGGTAAATTAAAACAAAAATTAGACCTTAATCATGTATTTAATGACATTATACACCTTCAAAAATGGATAATAGTCATTTATCAATCTTATTAAGGCTCATAATGAATAACACTTAAAATTTATATGTTCTCTTAGATGATTGTGTAGGATTGTGTAGGGTTTAATAGTTTTTTTCACTTACGAAAGGTTTCCAGACTCTAAGTAATATTATACATACATATTTTATATTATTAATATAAATAATCAACCAAAAAAATAACCACTCACCTACTCAATACATTCTTTTGTTGCATACTAACTAAGTAAACAGAGTATTTGAGTATGCCAAAATGGTTCTTCCTCACATATGAATTATGTATTGTAGATTTGTCACTTGTTTGATTTTAACCATATTAAACACTATTAATTAATAAAATAATACATATATACTATACACATTGTAAAAATTACCTTCTTAATATAACACACTTCAAGGAACATTCATATTTTTAATAGTCTTGACTATCACAACCAAATAAAGGTTTATGAACAATGATCTATTAATTGAGTTTCTTTATTATATAAAATATTGTATGATTAGAAAATTAAGTTCATAAATAATATATAATTCCAAGGTAATCTTATTACAATTGTATATCATTGGCCTTCTCTAACTTTTTTTTGAAACAATCTTTCCTCTTGACTTTAACCTACAATCTCTTCTTCATTCTTGTACCTACACACAAGAATAACATTTACACAACATATAGATATTTTAAAAGAAAAATATAATAAAAAAAATACATATACCTTCATATTATAGTGAACAAAAAGACCAATTATCTTTTATTAATCTATAACACCAACAATTACAAAATACAACCCTTCCTTGGACTCTACCACCTTTATTGAAGAGTATACAATATTATGTTGTTTCAATCCCTCTTTTTTATCTTGGTGCTCTATAAACCATTATAATAATATATATATATTATATATATATATATATATATATATATATATATAAATAACCTAAAACTTTAATCTTAACCAACACCTATGTTGTTTTCTTGAGGTAGTTACCAAACAAGGTTCTCTTACATGACCACCCAATGTGTGAAGAGTAATTTCTCTCTTATCATAATTCTTGAATTCACAGGTTTTAAGGACTCAGAAATAAAATGAATTAAAAAACCCTTGAAATTAATCTTTATACCTTTTTTACCAAATTTATCTCTCCAATTCCCTTCCTACCATGCTTATAGTCCTCCTAGGTTTAGTTTAAATATTTGAATTTTCAAACTTATACTTTTGGAGGGAAAACTCCAAACACACATAAAACTCACTCTTATGACTTTTTATGACATATAATACAACATATGGATCCTATATGATCCTTCTCACTCATATTAACTCTAAAATGGATCACATTTGACTAATAATTAGCATATGAATTTTAGTTACACTAAAATGATGCTTGTTTTCTAGATGTTCTTAGATCACAATGTTTCAGATGTATCCCATTAACTGGGATTAGAATATCCTCACCATTAATCATATAAATTTGTAAAAAATGTTGGATTTTTAGTTGGAGATTATTTAGGGGACACTCCAAAGTGAATCAAACTTGGTGTCCCTTCCATTTTTATCTTTATCCTCATCCAACTTGAGAACTAAGTCTCCTTATTCGAAACTCCTTGAAGATGATCCCCCATAAAAGGTTCTCTTCACTTGTGATTGATGAATTTCCATGCCCAAAATATATTGATTTATAATTTATTATATATCCATAAATATAACATACCTAACCTCCATTAGTTCATTGTCAAACAACTCTAGTTGACACATTAGTTCCAAATAAAGAAACTTAAGAGAGATTTGTAACCTTGCTTCCTTTTCATAGACCAACTTGTATGGTAAATTTTTTGTAGACATTTTATAGGTGATTATATTAGCCCATAAATATAACTTAAGCTTCAAATTCCATGTGCTCTGATTATCTTAAATGGTCCTTCTTATGATCTTCAATAAGTTCTTGTTGGTGGACTCAACAAGGCCATTACCTTATGGGTAATAATCGGATGAAGTGATAAGGTATACACCATGTTGATGAAACCATTGAATAATCCTATATCACACAAAATACATGGCATTATATGAACTTATGGTGGAAGTAACACCAAATATTGTAATCAAACCTTTATAAAAATCTAAAACACTAGATTCATTTGATTCCCTCAAACCTACTTCCCCTATCCATTTGGTGAAGTAATCCATGGTAGTAAAGATAAACTTATAACCTAAGAATTAAGGTGTATTAATTATTCCAATGAAGTCTAAACACCACTAAAGTTTTTTATAGAGGTAAGGTAATAAGTCTTTCTTTTTATTAAACATGGCACATTTCTTGCACTTCCTCATCTAAGCATGACAATCTCTTAATATGTGTGTCCAATAATATAGAACTCTTATGATCTTAAGGGATGTTTTCCTTGATTATAAGTGGCCTCCACATTTTCAATCATGTAATTACTCATGAAATATTTCTACTTGGGTTGGTTCTATGCACCTCAACAACATACCATTGATGTCCTTCTTGAAAATCACTCCATCAGCAAAGAGAAAAATAATGGACTGCAATTTGAAATACCTTTTATTTAATTAACATAATTTGGGAGGATAAAATCCATCTTGGAGGTACATTACCAAGTATTGAAACTAGCTTGAAGAGGACGTATAGTCAACTATATTTATTCATCATTTATCACTAAAATTATATCATTATTCTCTTTAAAGTTATGGGTTAGGTGTTCACACAATCCTTTTCCTCGAATCATCTTAGTTAACTTTATCTCAATATCATAATCCATCAATCTTATTATCTAACCTTCCCTCTTCTCACTTATGTCATTTCTCAATACTAACACCTTGATACTAGGTTGAGTAACCATTAGATATATCTTGTTGTTAGATAACAAGTGTCTATACTTCATAAGACATTTGATTACTAAAAGGTCATGTTTCTCTACATAGGTGTACCACATCTCATTATCCTCTAACCCTTGACTGAAGAAAGCTATGGACTAATCCAAAGCTTGTTGCTTTCATTGCATGAGTATACATAAAATTATGTTCACACTATTATAGGCATATAAGATTAAATCCATCGAAAATAACATATTAATTAGGGTAGGATCACTAGTTATTTATTTTTTTATCTCTTAAAAAATCGTTAGCCCTCATTAGTCCAACTAAAGTTCTAATTTTTATTAAGCATGGTTGTAATAGTATTTGCCAAAGCTATAAAATCATATATGTATATCCTTATAAAATTTATTTTTCCTAGAAAACTTCATAATGCCTTTTTATGTTTTTGAAAAGATAAATCAAATATGGAATATATCCTCTTAGGAATTCTTAAACCATGCTTGGAGACCACATGTCCAATAATTTTACCTTCATGTAATAAAAAGACACATTTTTTGGGCTTAAGAGACACCAAAAATTAATTACTTCTCTCACACACTTCTTTGAGATGAACCATGTACTCACTTACATTATTTGAAAATATAGTAACATCATCTACATATATAAGAATAAACATGTTGATTAGACATTTAAATGACATATCCATATCTCTTTGAAAGGTTACTCTAGCATTAGACAAATTTAATGGAATTTTCCTATAGGTAAAATTCCCCCACTTGGTAGTGAATGTTGTCTTAAATTTATCTTCCTCCTTGACAATAATCTGGTTATATCCACTATAACCATCCATTAATGAGAAACATTATGAACTAGATACCAACTACAATATGTGTTCCATGGATGGCAATGGATAATGATCTTTGAGAGAGGACTTATTAAAATCATGAAAACCTACACAAAGTCTGATTTATCTATTTTTAGTCCTTACTAGAATAAGGTTTTCCATCTAGGTAGAATTCCTGATGGGGAAAATGATGGTTGATTTAATCAACTTATGTAGTTCAGTTCTCAACAAAGGGTCGTGTTTTGGATTGATTGATCTTTTCCTTTGTCTAACCAGTTTTGTATCAACCTCTAACTCAATCGTGTGTTGAGATAAACTTAGATAAAATCCCTTAAATTCACTATAATTCCATGAAAAGACATCAACAAACTCCCTACATAAATTAATAAATTATTCCTTTTGAGATTGAGTACATACTTTACCTAGTTTGAGAGTCTTTCCAACTACTATCTCAATATTAGCATAGTGTTCTTCCTTGGTAAACAATAAAGTCTTATCTCTCCTCATCTCATCATATCTATTGAATATGTTTTAAATACTGACCAAACCTTTGTGTAACTTATTGGACTTAAGTTGGACAATCTGATCTACATACTATTGTAAGAGCTTTGACTAATTTATGGAAGATAATTCAACCTCCTCTTGTAAGAGTGAATAATCTTATTATCATCTTCAAAAAATTTCTAGTTATAATTATTTTTAGGAATGGAAGAAATCACCACAATCTTGATATATGACTAATTTTTCTCATTCCTAACATAATCTATAATTCTAAACTAAACTCCTATGGAAACACATCTATCTACATGTTATTTTTTATTAGCACTACTTTGATATCAAAATCATAAAAATCCTCAAGGAGGTTTGAAACTATATGTTTATAAGATCTTATCAAGGAATTATTTCATACATTCAATCGTCTCATTTGGTGAACTAAAATTTCACTATCACTAAAAGCTTTTAAAAGACTTATTCCCATCTTCCTAGCCCATTACAACTTTTGGACTAAAGCCTCATACTTTACTAAATTATTAGAATAACCAAACTAAAACATAATATAAACCATAATTTTATTTTCTAGGTGATATATTCATCACTCTAACCCTAGTACCATGCTTGTTTCTTGACCCATCAAAGTAGAGCTACCAAATGGCATCTTTTGACTCATCTTCCTTCACTATAGCTGGAATTTATGCATCATTTTCATGAAGATAATAGACACCATGTCCCTATTATTCACTAATTTTATAGGTATAATTTTCATTCAATTTATAAATCCCATTTATCATTCAAATAGATCAAGAACTACTTGAAGAGGTGTGTTGGCTTCTACTTCACTAGCTTATTCCACTTGATTCGAAATAAAATAGTTTGTGTTCATAACACTTTGCATGTAAGACCCTAAATAAAAGTGTGAAATAGGTTAAAATTGAATATTTATCTTGTTCCCATACCAAAATTTTAACATTAAATAATTTTAATAAGATGATAATTAACTATCAATATTTGATATGCAATCTTTAGACAAGCACATGGCAAAATATGGAGGCAAGTCCACCACCATGACATCATGTTGAATGGTTACATTTGGGAAAGCATGTAATTTTAATTTAAGGTCCTTGATCATGAAAATAGTCTTGTTTTGGGAATACATAAAGATAAAATACACCTTTGGTGTTTGTTCATATACCAAACCGAACTTGTCTATAATTTTCTTAGGCATAAATATACTACTAGCTTCATTGTCAACCATACATTTATAGACTAAGGTATTCCCAATAATCAAAGAGAGATAAAAGGGAGGTTTTATATTAGTTTGAAATTATATTTACCAAATTTTATCTCTTTATTTACCTTTCATACTTGTTGTTTCATTGGTTGATCTGAATTTACCAAAACTACACTCTCCTTTTTAGCTAGTTTTAGAGATAACTTAAGGGCTAAAACTCCTAAATAAGAATGTCATTTTGTCTTAGGATTTATAATAAATAACAAATAATAATTATCATATTATAACTCTTCATTTGATCAAATATACTAAAAGAATTTCCACTCTCCTTTAACTTCACTCTTGGCACAACTTGATGATCTTGCTCTTGAGGTGCTTGATGAGTTTTGTCAACTTTCATATTCTAATTTTTTTGAGGTGTTGGGACAAAAAAATTATTAATAACACAATTATTAATAATGGGAGGAATTATTGAAACATTTTATACCTATTTAGTCTCATCAATATCCCTTTTCTCTACTCTACTTATAGATGCAACCACATTATTTGAAGCACTAGAGTCACTAGCATGATTCAAAGCTACATGGTCATCAATTTTCCAATTCATAAAGGTTGAATATAGCTACCCTTGTTCATTATTCACTTTATCTCATTATGCCATACCCTCACTATGTTAATTTAATTAAATAGAATCCTATTCTTAGGTCATTTGAGGCATCACCATAGATTGATTCACTAAGCCTTGATTTTGCATATCATTTGTATTATATGGCTGCCAACCTAAATCTAGAATCATTTTATTTTGTGTTTTCACAAGTACAATGGATTTAGATGAATAAATAGCATTTGGATCAATTTTAGTATAAGGTTTGGATTATGTGATGGCTCCTTGAGCTTGATATGAAGGTATTTATTCTCTGAAGCCTTGATAAGAGGTCTATTATCTCTAAAAGGATGATAAGTAGGATGAATAGGTGCTTGGTAAGGCCTATTATCTTGGTATTTTTGCCTCTTCATCTAAATAATTTCATTCCCAAAGGATTGTAACATTCCCTTGAGTTCTTTTATTTTAGTTGATTGACTAAAAAGGACTATAACTTGTGCTTATGGGATGGTATGGGATCTATTTAAGGAGCTTGAGTGGATGGAATTGGCTATGCTTATATGAAAATGGAATATGAGGTCTATGTGCCAACTTTCCATCCTAAATTAAATTATTTTTGCTCTAATAGACACTTTGTATGTATTTATAAGTGTAGTGCCACCCATATATTGAGTGATGCCACTAATGTTTAAATTTAGAGCTCATAGATAATACAATAATTCATATGATAAAGATAGCATAATCATAATAGGTATCTTATTCCATGTATTTTGAAACTTGAGGTTAAAATCTATCATGAACTCATGGGGAGCCCTTTTAATGGTTGTGAGTTATTCAACCAAAGACAAGTGATCATATTTTTCCTCAAACTATGTATAAAAGGATAAACCTAAGTCATCCCAAGAATAAATAGAGATAAAAGGAAGATTTCTATGCCACTATAATATTTTTTTTAAAGGATGTATCAAGCAATCAAATAGCTATGTTCTCTTGAATAACATCATGGATAGAATAAAGGTTGGCCATATATTTGATGTGCTTAATAGGAGTGGTTTGGTCTTCCCATAAAAAATTAATTCTCTTAAGGGATAAATATGTTATATAATAATAATAAGAAAGATTTAGTGGGTTCCCTCTATTAATTGAGACAAATACTTGGTTCCTAAGAAGAGCCATTTAGATAGAGGGAATTAAATTATCTTATACAATGGGCTAATTAGGAGATTGAAATAATTTTATAGGATATGGGTTTGTCCTTATGAATCTTTGCCTTTTATATGAATGATAAAGAAACTCAAAAAATTCAAAAGGAATACCTTTTATTGAAGATCTTGTGGTAACCTTTGGCATGAAACTTATGCTAGCCTACTACTAAAAAACCTACAACTTTAAGGAATCCTCTGGCTCAAAATATGATGAGTGTACTCCATTATTAAAAATGTTTTTTTACATCTCTAAACTTCATTTATCCTAAGGATTATGGGTCCCACCGAGCATTCTAAAAATTGTTGTAATCAAGAGTGTTACCCTTATGAGAGTGTGTGTTGCTTCTCACTCCTACTAAAATAATGGAATATCTCCTAAGTATGGGTGAATTTGAGATGGAGAGAATATCTAGATATATTTTTATTTACCTTAATTAACTCACTAAATATTTATCTAATCTTACTAAATAATGATTTCTTGCCTTAGTGAAAGGGTGAAGGGATAATGCTTTCATCAAAATTGATTAAAAAAACCTGAAATAAAGGTGATGCACAAACGTTTATGACCTCTTTTTCTTGAAATTTATACTCATGGGAAACAAATGAGACTATACACATTCTCTTTAATTTAGGTATATCACATATACAATAGTGTTTCATACAAAGGACTTGATAACACTCACTCTTTATATGGTAGGAATGAAATATTTGTTGAATTCATATCCAAACATAGACTAAGATTGAGCCTAAAAACTTAATATGACTTGTATAAACTAAAATATGTTTTAAAAAGGTACAAAAACTAGACATTAACATTGGAAATCTACTGATTCACAATGTTATATCAAATAGAAATCACCCATATAATTCACATAATAACGTAAAAATGGAGGAAAATAGATTCTTATTTATTCAAGAGGTGTAGTAATTTTTTTTGAAATACTTTCAACATATCCAAAGGAAAAATTTATATGATAATTCTATAAAAGAAGATACAAATAGAAAAAATTAAGAGAGGGAAGATAAAACACGTCCAAAATAGGGATGACTAACTTTGTCTTCAAACCCTATAAATCAATATGTAGGGTTTCCTATATTTATCTTCTCTTTTATTTCAAAAAATTATCATAAGGGTAAAATTGGATTTGTCTTCAAATTTTGAATAAGTATTCAACATTTATTTCTCAAGCTTGACTGCTTGAAATGCCTAAATATTTACTTGCATATCGTATATACTAGTTTACATGTCATTCTTGAAGAATAAGTCACATCCTTGAAAATAAGTCTTAAAGTATTAATTAATTACTTAAATTAAACCTTATACAGATCTATTTATGAGGTATTTCCACCTTGAAAGGGATATTAGAATACTCTTTAACTATCTTTGACCTTTTCTCCTTGACTTGGCATAAGCGATGAAAAGGTCTCCTTAAGGATGTTAAAGACTCTTTAAAGAATTTTAATGTTATTTAAAACTTAATTTTACATTTTATTTTCCTCCAAATGGCATGGAAGGTAAGAATTGACCTTGAAAGGATTTTTTAATAGTTTTAATTCATTGATTTGGGTGGCTGACTCCTTGAACTCCTCTTGCATCATGGCGTACAAAGGAGAAAAATTATATTTGTCTTAAAAAAACATTATCCCTCCATGTATGGATTTTAAAAATCGTATTAGACTTTAAATAAGACACTTAGATCCATCAAACCCTCTAAAGGATGTGATTTTTCACTATTAGCTTGCTTTTCTACATATTCTTTGTAGCCCTAAAAATAGGTAAACCTCCTTGTGTATAAGAACATACTAACCAAAATGGATAAATAATCACATATTTGAGGATCCAATATCCCTTTATATCTCCATTCCATGTTTTAGGACCTAAATCTTAGTGTGTCCTTTTTAGTTCATCTTATTTCTCTAATTAGGCCTAATTAGGCCTAGAAATATAAATCTTGCTCCAAAATCCTCCCACATGTGTGAAAAATCTCAAAAATATCTTATTAAACTTACATGGCCCAATAAAATAATCCATGGAATATTTTAATTTTTGAGGCCTTATGTAGGTTGGAAAACCAAGAAATGGCTATTGGCAAGCCTATGTGCTTATGCATGCTAAAGAGGTAGTTTGAGTGTTTTTTCAAGAACCTTATAGGTTATGGGACTTGAAATGACTTGTTAATACCTATAAATCCATTATAAAACTCATTTATTGAGACTTTGGTCTCTTATTATAATCATAGGCCTTCATTTAGGCTTCTTGGCTTGTGTATACACCCTAAAATGGTCAAGCAACCACACATATCATGTATTTTTATAGTCCTTTCATAGGAGACTCTAAATAGACAATATGAGCCTTGTTCACATTATCCATGTCTTTTTTTCACTTATCTTGGTATTTTGTCATGCTTGAGCCACATTTTTTCTTATTCATCATCATCCCAAGCTTTTCAAATAGTCATTCCACCTTAACCAGGTTAGATTTCCCAAGTCAATCTTATCCCATAGGTCTCGAGCTTGTAGGATAGGAGCATTGTAATTAGAATATAGCATTGGAACCTAGGGTGTCCAGTTTTAGTACTCTTATCTAATGGAATTTTGAGTCTTAATGGTAAATTTTCCTCACTTAATGAGTCACAATCCATTTTTAGCTTCATCCTTAAGTTTTGTTTATCTTTTTAATGTTGACCAAATGTGAATAAAGTTATAAAATTCTAAAAAATAGTATCATATATAAAGGAATTAAAAAGGCATTTTATATCTAACACTTACTACTTTGGCATAGTACATAGTTAAAAATTAGTTAATAGTATAACTCAACATCATGCATCACACATACATTTACATGCTTGATCAAAGAAGGGCCTAGTAAAAATTTCATTCTAAAATGAGTAATGAAACTTTGATATCAATTGAATAAACAAAGAGGTGAATATATACAAAGAAGAAAGGAGTCAATTACGAAAAATTGATGATAACTACCTAAAACTACCTCTACATGTCCTCTACCAACATATACAACTACCAATAATGTATACAATATTAATTACACTAAAATTCCCCCCTTTATTATATTTTTAAAAAAATTTACCCTTAGAATAGATCAAATTTCACATTCCCACGAGACTTGGTGAGTATATCTGATATCTATGAATCTATTAGGTAGTACTAGAGCTAAATGTGGTGGTTTAAAACTTGTTCTCTAATGTAATGACACTGAGCCTCAATGTGTTTGGTTTGTTCATGAAATAGTATATTCTTTAGAACCTTCAATACACCTTGATTATCATAAAATAGAATTGGTGGCTAATCTTTAGGACTCTCCATATTATACAAAATGTGATGTATCCATATAGCTTCACATACATCTCCTCATGAAACATGATACTTTGCTTCCATGGATGAGAGAGAAACTACTGATTTATTTCTTCTAATCTATGAAATGGGTCCAAATCTAAGATGAAAAATGTATCCTAAAGTAGATTTTTTGTCATCAACAAATCTAGCATAGTCTGAGTTAGTGTACCCCTACTATAAGAACTAACTATTCTTCCTATATTTTAGACCATACTCAAGTGTACCTCAAAAATATCTCAAAACATGTTTTACTAAAATCCAATGACATTTCTTTATCTCTTGCATAAATATGTAAAGATAGCTCATACTAAAATATATATTTGGTTGAGTGTAGGTCAAGTAGATGAGACTCCCAATGAGCTATCTGTAGAGAGTTGCATCCACTTGACTAGAGTCTTAGAATTAAGAGAGTTGGAAAAATTTCTCCATTGGTGTTGAAAGAGGTTTAAAATCTGACATTCTATACTTTTCTAGGAGTGTCTTGGCATATTTCATCTGAGAGATAAAGTTGTGATTTTATTTCTACCATATATCTAAGCAAAGATAGTAATGTAGTAGCCCTAAATCAATAATATCATGTTGAAATATTTATTTAAGTTATTCTTTGCTATATCAACAATATCATTTGAACTACCAGTGATCACAAGATCATCCACATACAAGATAGTAATGACAATATCTATACCAACCTTCTTCATATACAAATTAGAATTAGAGGGGATACAAATTAAACCATGATATAATAGGTGATCATCTATTTTTATGTACCAAGCCTAATGTTCTTGTTTATGTCCATAAAGTGACTTAACTAGATGGCATACCTTTTGTGGATATTTTTCATTGATGAAACCTTTTGGTTGGGTTATGTATAATTCTTCTTTAAGATCACCATTCATGAAATCACTGTTGATATTCATCTACTAAAGTTTCCATTCATACTGTGCTACTAGTGCACAAATAATTCTAATGGTATTGATCTTCATAGTGGGTGCAAAGGTCTCCTCATAATCAATGCCTTCTTGTTGAGCATAAACCTTTGAAACAAGTCATGTTTTGTGTTTGTCTATGGATCCATCTACCTTGTACTATGTTTTGAATATTTATTTATAGCCAATGGATTTCTTCCCTATAGGTAGATCAGAAAGTTACCATGTCCCATTTTTGATGAGGGCATCATATTCAACATCCATAGATTTTTTCCATTAAATTTGACTTAAGGCCTCTCAAACTATCTATGGTTTGGTTTTATCAACTACTAAACTGATGAGTACAAGATTGACTTCATCTCTCACCTATCTTCTTGATCAAACTCTTGATGAAGTGTCTAGAGGAAAGCTTAGGTGTGAGTCATTTATTATGGAACATATCTATTTAGGATGTCAGTGTGAGTCCTTTAAGATTACCAAGATCAATAAATAATTCTCTTTATTATAGCTCACCTTCTTCATGCTCATTATCTAACTATGGAAAGAGTCTATCAGAGGTGGTTTGGTCTATCTCCTTCTGTGCTAATGAGGGAAATGATGATTCATTATAGACCACATCATAAATTTCATAAATATTCTTCATCTAATGATCCATGAGATGGTATGCTTTGGAGGTAGTGTTATACCCTAAGAAAATACTCTGGGGGGTCTTTTACTTGATCTTCTTACTCTTTTTATCTAGAACATGCATATAATAAGTATAACCAATTACTCAAAGAAGGAAAATTGATGGTGTATGACCAATCCATACCTCTACTAGTGTCTTATCTAGTAAGATTTCTATTGGTGCTTTATTGAGAAGATAGACAACTATCTGTACTACTTCTATCTAGAATTGTGTCATTAACTTTGTAGTGGATAACATGAAATGTGCCATCTCTATGACTGAGTGATTGTGTCATTCTGATATTCCATTCTACTAAGGCATATAGGGAACAATAAGGTGTTTCTTGATGTCATGTTGCTTTAGGAATTCTAAGAATTATTTTGATGTGAATTACCCCTTGATTTGAGTGGAGGAGTTGAAGTCACTTACAAGATTGTGTAACAACACATTGATTAAAGGCCTTGAAATGTGCAAGGGCTTCACTCTTATTTTTAAGAAAGAACACTCAAGTCTTGTGAGAAAAATCATCAGCAAACAACTGAAAGTACCTAAATACTTGAAGGGATGCTAGTAAGGGTCCACATAGATCAATATGCACCACAACAAGTCATTCCTTGGCATGAGAAGAACTTGGCTTGAATGGAACCTAATGTTGTTCTCCCATAAGACAACTAGAACATATCAATAAAGAATGGGAATGTTTAGGAATTCCATGCATAATTTCCTTAGAACTGAGCTAGAAGAGGCAACCAATAGATAGATGCCCATGATGGTAGTTCTAAAGTGCAATGGATTCTACTATAGAGGCAATGAGTGCAACTTCACTGGTTGAAACTTCATCTAAGGAAAATAACCTATCCTTCAAGAAGGCTTTAGCAAGAACATGACCTTATTTGGAAATGAGACATGATTTGATGCCTTCTTGGACTATAAAATCTACTTTTATCTTGTGATTTAATAGTTGATTGATAGATAAGAGATTTTTTGTCAAACCAAGGACATAGAGTACCTTTATGAGAACACATCTTATCCTGAGAGGAATGGCGACACATCCAATTCCTTATGCATGTAATATTTATCATCAACAATTCAAACTCAATCTCTAATTGGGTGATTTTTTAGTGAATTAAATAGTTCCTTACATCTAGTCATGTGCTTGCTGGCACTAGATTCTATTAACCAAACTTTACTCATTATTGTCAAGGTTTGGGAGACTAGTACAAGATCATCATGTGCTCCATATGCTACTTCTTCTACTAATTCATCATTAGATGCATTCTCCTCTTGATTTTGTGTTGCTACATGGCTTTTATACTTCCATTATTGAATATCTCTTTTATATTTATTTGAATCTTCTTTACTATAATAGCCCTCTTGACTAGATTGGCCTTAAGCTAAGGCATTATACCAATAATGATCAGTATTGTGCATGTGGGTTTTGAAAATGTAACACCACCACTTTATATTCTTAGTATTCTACTATTTTTTATTTTTTTATGGCTGCTTCTAAGGTCCCTTCTTGAATTTTGGACCTCATTGCTTAGAGATCAGGGCTTTGTCCTCATATTCTTCTTGCATGGATTGAATTGTTTCCTCTTGTTGAATCAAATTGACTAGTTATTTGAAAGACACTACTTGATTGGTAATGTTGACTATCGTAATGAATGTGAAAAAATAAGATGGGATATCTCACAGTGTGATCAGAACCAACATCTTATCCTTGATATTTTATCTATGTGCAACAAGTTCTACTCATAGTTTTACAACCTAGTGTAAGAACTCTTCAACTTTTTTACATGATTTCATACTGAGTGTATGAATAAGTGATTGTAGATGCATAATTTGATTCTAGTTTTTCACCTCATAAATTGTGTATAAAATGTCCCATGCATCTTTCAATGTCTATGCATCACAAACATGTGGTTGAACTTCATCATTAATACTAAGAGTTATCATCATGAGCATTTTCACATTTGACTTATCAAACTTCTTTTGTTTATCTAGATCAATAAGACGGGTCACTATTCTAGTGATGATGCCCCATTATTATTCAAATTTAAGAATCATCTACATCTTTCTCTTTTAGGTGGAAAAATTTGGCCCTTTCAATATCTTGGCATCTAAAAGTAACAACTTAGGTGTAGACATATTTGTGTGTTTCCTTACTTTACTTTTACAAGAAAATACAAGCCAAAACAAGAATTATTGCTTTAAAGTTTCAAAAAAATTGTATTTTAAATGTACCTTAGAGTTATTTTCTCTAATATTTCACATCGCATGGCTTTGGATATTTATCTGCACTCTCTTTATTTTAAGGAATGCTCAATGGACTAGTGTAGTTGTAGGTCTGGACCATAGTCTTCAGACACCTCATTTGCACAATATCCTATACTTTTACCAATGGAGTACTCTCTAAGGATTTTAACTCTCTATCTATAGTAACCACTCACATTGAAATAGACTTTGATTATGTCTGGGATACGCTCTCTAGGCTTCTACACTTTTTCTACTATGGGATCTTTGATCAAACTTATATGCTTCTACAAGATTTTACTTTGAATGTAGACTTTTGTTCCATCCTTGGCATCATCACACTTTTACCTTTACATAGATATTTAAATTGACCAAATTTTTTTTCATGAGTTTAAATGCTCTCAAATCTTTTGACCACTTTTGATATGCATTTCCACTTTATATGGAATACTTCTAGACGCTACACCATCCTAGGTAGGTGATCAAGCTTACACGCTCTGATACTAGAGTGAAATGAGAAATGAAAAGTTTATATAAATTTTATAAATAAAGAGGTCAATATATACATAGTAGAAAGGATTTGGTTACAAAAAATTGATGATAACTACCTAAAAGTACCTCTATGTGGCCTCTGCCAACATATACAACTGCCAACAATGTAATAGAAGATTAATTATGCTAATACATTATTACATCTATAGTGCATGTTGATTATGAATATTTGCTAAGGGAGAAATAAATTTGATTTGAGACCCTAGCTTGAGGGTTAATGTAGGTAGAGATTAGGATAATAAGGAATCTAGATCACGTGATTATACTTCCACTAACCCTATTTTTCCCCTTTTGCTTATGATGTATTTGTTTTCTCATGTGTGTAACTAGATCCAAGGTTTTTAATATTAAAATAAATATAAAAGGAGATATATCAACATTTCATCATTTAATTTTTCATAGGCAAGATCATAAAAAGATATTGAACAAAACCCAAAAAACATAGGTCTTTGTGAGTAGTTTGGACAACAATGGCAGAAAATGGAAATAACACTAGACCCTAGAGTTTCATATTTTGGTGATCTTATCCTTTCACTAAATTAAATCTAGTTATAGGTTCTTGACATCTTCCCAATCCTACATAATAGTATTCAACCTCCAAATCACTCATTTCATCCTATTTTTCTATATAAGTTTACTTCTTTGCCTATGCAATTAATTTGATTAAATTGGTATGAATCTATATTTACTATATTTAATTACATTTTCATTTTTAATTAGTATCCTTTATTGTTTAGGAACTAGACCCTAATTTTCAAAAAATAATAAAACATTTGGTGAATCCGTCTTACTTTAAACAAAATCTAAAAACCCTAGGTATACTTAGGGTTTTTCCTTCATATTTTGTGCAAATATTCAAATTTAAAATTCTAATTTTTGTATAAATTTTAATGCCTTAATTTTATTTGAAAATTTATTTGAAAATTTAAATTATAGAAATAATTTTCAAAAATTCTGAAACTCCAACCTAAAACCCTAGATTTCCAAACTAGGTCCTCAAACCCCAAGCATTCCACACATTTTTAGATAATTTTTTTTAAATTTTTGCAAATTATTTGGAGTGTCAAAAATATTTTCAAAATCTCTATGTTGGTAGTTATTTTTTGCAAAAAAAAAACAATTTTAAATTTATTATTTTTGTATAAATTTTTATGCATTTATCTTATTCAAATTTATTTTAGAATTTAAATTATTGCAATAGTTTTCAAAAATTCTAAAACCCCAACCCAAAACCCTAGATTTCCAAACTTGGTCCTCAAACCCGAATCCTTCCTCCCTCACAAATTTTAGATAATTTTTTTGAAATTTTTACAAATTATTTGGATTGTCAAAAATATTTTCAAAATTTATATGTTATTAGTTATTCTTGCATTTATTTACTTAATATCACTTTTACATATTTTATTTGGTGAAAGAAATAAAATGGACACTAAGGCACTTCTTCCCTCTCATCCCATAGATCAATTTCTAAAATTTTCTCATAATTATGACAATGAATGGACAAATTTGCAAAATCTTACATTAACTAAAATGTGGAAAATGATTTCATTTACACTGAAGATAATTACTATTGTTTTAATGAGGAATATGATGATACATGTGAAAGTGATAGTGAAGAAAAAGTAGATGCATGTTCTTATCTAAAACCTTTCTCTTTTATTCCCTCTTCTAAAGAAAATAATTTTGATAAACGAGATAGATAATTTCAAGATAATTATTCTATAAATAATGCACCAAATGAACAAAATAGTCATGCACTTCCAAGACAACCTCTTATTGCTGATAATTTTCTTCCATGTGAACCTAATCTCTCTCTCTCTCTTTTTCTACTTCTATGTTCAAATTAAAAAATATAAATAGAATAAAATCAAATTTCCAATGCATATTACAAATGATCCATCCCATTCTCTCAACTTACTTTATCAAAATAATGTCTAAATGACACCTGTCTTACTCTTACTTATCATATTACAAATGGAAATAATGCATACACTCTATCCATGGATAACATAGATGCACATAACATTCCAATTTCACGTGATAATTTATTATATGCTAGAAAAGAATTAGATTCTTATCTTACACTTTTCCCTACTGACAATGGAAGTGATAATGAGTATGATAGTGGAAATGCAAATAAATATGAAGATAAGAGTGACTATGAACAAACTTCTGATTATGATAATGCATGGAGTAATGATGATTATTATGTACATAGTGAAGAACAAAATGCATCAAATATTTCTAACTCTTTTCTCACTCCTCTCAAACATAATGCACTACCAAATGTTGTTTCTAATTCTATGTGTAATTATATTTCAAATAATGTACATGTTAATGATAACATCACATCCTCTACTCAATTATAATTTGATTCACCAAAACATAAAGATAACAATGAATCTCCTAAGCCACCCCCTACTACAATATCACCTATTTGTCACTCTTCACCTAAAGAGAATGGTAGCCCACATCCCTATAGTAAGGTACAAGTTATCATTCCTCTAAAGGTTCAAGTGAGTATAGCCCCTCTCTATGATCCAATTTCTAAATGTAACATTCTCATGGCTAAAATTAATGATAAAATTCAATGATTAAATGAACCACTTCAAGATGCCAATATAATATCCAAGAAGATTATTTATTTGATGCATGTAGTTGGTGAATTAAAACAAAAAGTACATATCCTTACCTTGGAAAATAAGGCTTATAAGTCTTGGATGGATTATAATGATTTACATGGTAACCCTCTTATGAAGACATTTTAAAACACTTCATTGTCTAAGGATTTATAGATACCATCATTGACTCACTTTGATGATACTGGAGATCTATTCATACACCTTCAAGCCTTTCAAAAGGCTTTGACATCTCATGTGATTCTTTTGATTCTATTGATGTTGTTCTAACAAACATTAGTGGGGGAGGCACAAAATTGGTTCATTCATCTACTCCCTATTGGCTCCTTACATAGATATGATGACTTAGAGGAGGTATTTTTTAGATATTACATATCAAACATGGGCCCTCATCTTACATAAGACAAAATTTCCACATTACATCAAAATACTTTAGATAAAGTTAGTGATTATATCTTATGATTCAAGACTCACACATTAATATTGATCTATAAACCAACATATTTAGAGATTCAACATATATTTATAAAAGGTATTTTCTAACCTCTTATCAAGCATGTATTATATCAGATAGAGTCCTCTTCTGGGAACTTATGATATATAGTTATAGCCTTAGAAAATAAATTGGGATTGACTGAGGTAGATTCAATTGATCAGATTACTTTGGATTTCATAGCATTACCTCCATCTAAAGTTCCTAGCACTTAGAATCTACCATGTCTTAAACAAGATAGGAGATCACAACTAGAAAAATAACTTGTTAAGTATAGAGAGTTAGTCCCTAGATCAAAACCTACAATACACACTATAGAGAATAATAACAAGGCACAACTATAATTTGATTTAGAGTGGGATAGCCCATATGTCATATTATCATCACTATTAGATAGGAGGTTAATCACATTTCCTTTTACTTATCGATGAGATGCACATTTCTTACATAAATAGCCACATCAACACTTTTGTAACTATCATCGTATCCATGACCACAAAGATAATGATTGTTATGGACTTAGAGATTGCATTAATAGATGTGTTGATAAAGGCATTATAGTATTAACATAAGTGGAATCGAGATATCCTCCATCATGGAGCCATATACCTCATTACTCCATCATTGAGTCATCTTAGGACATTCCTTCATAGGAATCACCAGTTACTCATAGTGAGAGTAATGTAGTTTTTAGGATAGATCCTCATAGGATATTTCCAATCCCACCTACTTAGTAGGTTTGGAGACTACTACAATGAGAGTAACCTACATATAACGCTAGTCTAAGGAGTACATAGTGCATTTTTAAATACATATCTAACACAATCATAGGAAGCACATCATAGTATTGATCTAAAGAGATATTTGCTACAACAAAGTTTTTAGGGTATCTCATGTAGCAAATTGATATGGTTAAGATTAAAGGAACCCACTTTACATAGAAGAACCCACTTTGCAAAGAACTGCTTTAGAGAGATATTAACTATGATCATGTTTTTAGGGACCTATTTCACGTAACGACCTGATATGATTGAGATTAGATGAGTCACCATCATATGTTTCAACTCCATCTTGATCTATTACTCTATCATATGCATCATAGTAAAGGCCATAGGGTATTATTTCACATAGCAATCCACTATGATTGTGGATAGATGAGACTTCTTGATAGCACATAGTTTTAGTTCCACATCCAATAAGGTTACATTTGGTAGAGTATCCATGCACATCTACAATTAGTATATAGTAGATAGTATTACATATAGTGCATGTTCTTACAAATCATGAGTAGTATGGGCACTTTTTTAGTTATCCATCAGTGTTTAGATAGTTATATAATAGACATTTATATCGGTATCAATTCATTACTTCATTTAGTAGGGTCATGATGAAGCCAAAGGACCAATCTTTGTATTCTTGAGCCACTTTTGGGGAAGTGATATACATAGAATGATATCTTATATCCCCTTAACATGTAACATCCCTAGCCAAACCAAATAATCCAAATCTTGACCTTACGAATATCCTATTCTTCCAATATCAAACCATTTCACTTTAGAAAAACATTTTATTAATTATAAAGCCAACAATTTTTTTGCTCACATATAATTACAAATCAAACCTAGCATCATACTTGAACATATCATGACCAATAAAATCACATCCCAAAATTCTATCTTACTAAACATATGAAACCTCAACATCCATGCCAAATTAACTATTTATAATCAATCATTTACAGAAAAATATAACAATCTATTCCAAAATATATAAAATAATACACTTGAGTTAAAAATCAAAATAGTATTCATATATACATAATGAATTTTTAAATACATACAAATTAGTATCAAACATAATCAATCATGAATAGGTGTCAATCCCTCATTCTTAGTCTCACTCTCTCTAGCACTTGATGACCCCACACCTCCTCAAGTTGCTTCATGCCTCTTGTGATGACTCTCTTGCTCCAATAACTGACTGTGTTCCTCATGAAAGTCTACCTATCACCTCTGAATATTCATGTACTCATCCATAATCCTCATACTCACTAATCCAAATTTAGGTAGGGTCATCCTATGCCTATCCATCTCATCCCCAAGATCATCTCTCTCTCTCTCTCTCTCTCTCTCTCTCTCTCTCTCTCTCTCTCTCTCTCTCTCTCTCTCTCTCTCTCTCTCTCTCTCTCTCTCTCTCTCTCTCTCTCTCTCTCTCTCTCTCTCTCTCACACACACACACACACACACACACACACACACACACACACAACCCTAACATATGTAGCTATCAATATAGCATCCCTATAAAATAAATGAGCATGAACACTATCTATAATTATCATTTTCTTAATCAAACCCTCCTCCACAACATCATTAGGTACATGACATGTGAGCTCTTAGAGTGTGGACTCAATAATGGTCTCCCAGTACTCATCATCTCTACTTCTTAAACTAGCTTGTGCTTCATCTTGATCACTTTGCACTCTACTTGTATACAAAGTATGGCATTAAGTTAGCTATATATTTTAAAATAAATCTCAAAAGCATAAAATTGTACACAATTCACATGATATTGATACTTAACTCCCATCATTTAGATCAACTCAAGATATTCATACCTCAGAGCATCCAATCCATTAATAGGATATAATGGAGTCCACTAATGCCTAAAGCATCACGTGGTATATGCCTCTATGTATCCAACATCATCTACATTAGGAATTTCAATAGTTGTGTCCCATTCATCTAAAGGTAATGATGTGAACTCAACATCAGTAGTCCCTCACACAAGCTCCTACCCCCGCTAGTGTCCATGCACTCCTCACCCACACCCATGTTGTTAGGGGCACATCCTATGGTCCCCAAATTATCTAGTCATGCACTCATACTAAAAATGCTTTTAAACTCCAACCTAATATTCATGTATCCAACAACTAACCTTCATATATCATAACTAAATTCCATCCTCAGCCCATTAAGGAAATATTCTATAGGGCCTCCATATGATATCCTAATCCACCAATCTATCTAAAACACATCTACAATGATCCATACCAAGATATCAAATATCCAACAGACTCATACACCACTCCTTAAATAGATACAGAGGTACCCACTCTAGCCTAGGTAATCTAATCAGTTGCACAATTGCTATGTGTTCATAAGCCCAATAGTGCAATAAAGTAGTTGTAGTCACACCACCACTAAATGCTTCCTATGTAAAACTATAAAGATACCTATATAAGTGGTAAATAATAGTCCTACCCCATGAGAACATAGTTCCATATACCCCTACACTTTTCATAATCCTATACATCCTATATGTAATTAACACTTCACTCCCATCCACAATAACAAATGAGGCCAACAAAATAGCCAACCACTTTTAAAATTATGAAACACTAGACTGAATAATAATTGATAATAATAAATCACTATGACTCCCTCTCTGATGTAGACATGAGGGCACACCAATAATATACAAGGATGCACTATCAATAACATGAGCACCCATATCATCCTAAAATGTCACACATTGTCCACTAACTGGTAAATGTAAAATGTGATACACATCTTCTAGATCTATAGTAATCTCCCATATAAGAAGCCAAAAAGTACATGTATCTACATTTTACCTCTCACATAAGGTGATAATCATATCTCTATCCCATTTCACTATGCCTAGGTCACACACATGACCCAACCCTACCTTATCCATCATAGTCCTCTCATCAATAAATAATGGTAGTATCCTCAATATCTCCATCACCTAGCCCCTATAGAACTCTCTCATCTACACCTCACCTTAAAAACACCAAAAAAAACATATATATTAGTAAACCATACTAAGACAATATCTAAGAAACACAAAAATATGTAACAAATCAAAATCTCATAAAATCAAGTGCAGTGGATAACAACACTACAAAAAGGACAAAAGTGCTAGACAAGAGAGCTGAAACCTAGACAATAACACTTAACCCTAGATAAGAGCATTGAATCCTAAATAAGAGCACTATAACTATGGAAATTTTTCCTAAGACATTTTAATTATCTCAAAATAGCTAAAGTCAGGCTTCAAAATAGATAAAAATCAAGCATTTCAACTACTTACTATGGTAACATCACCACCAACCTCAAACTGGGCTACCAACTACTCAAACTGGGTCATAGTAGGTGTTTATTTTCTTAGCATATCTCTCACTCTAGATCTCAAGATATGAACCTATTGAATGGAATCAATAATCAATCCAATTTCCTATATTACTCAACTTTTTCAATCAAAATAAAATACCATTTTCCCCATAGCTTGAACTCCATAACACTATTTTTTAAACCATTTTTTCCTATGGAATCATGATAATGATACCTTTGACATCACTCAAACTTTTCTCTCTTAATACCTCATTTAACTACTATGGCATAATAATCTCTATATTACTTTTATATTCTGATACGCACCTTGGTACTCACCAATCAAAACTTACTCCACTTTCAACAACTTAATCTAATGAATCAAACAACTTCTCATTCAATTCAAAATATACCAACCTTTTTTCTATTATTGTACCACTAGTCATCACTTTTGGATCGACTTCCTCCAGCACAATTTCATTCCTCTCCCCAAAAGTGGGCATCATTCCTACTATTCTTAGTCCTACACTTACCAATCATACCCATCCACTCTCATAGATGGATACACAATGGTTCATATACATCTAGTAGTTAGATTATCATATTTAGCTTAGATCAATTGAAATATACAATGATTTAAATTACATGGTTCACTCAACATTACATAAGACATTTAGAGGGATACACCTTTAGTTTATAGATACATAAACTATTCAGATACAATGGTTCAAATCATATGGATCTATAGTGATTAAAGCTTATAAATACATAGACTACTCAGATATAGTGGTTCAAATTATATGGTTTCATAGTGACTTTGATACAAATTTAGACTCAAATACTAGATTTGGGGGCATGTACATACTACACATCTCACACATATATACTTATACATCATGACATAGTTACATAATGAAATAGTACACTATAGGCATAGTGTTTTGGTCTCCATTTTTTCACATAAGACATGGTAGGATATGTAATTTCACATGTGGTTATATAGATTACTAGATTATATAGATGCATATCAAATTTGGGGGCATGACATGGATGTTCATGTTCTTTATCACTCATGATTATTAAGATGGAATGGAAAGACATGCCATTCTCTTCTTACACATTGACTAGAGTTTCATATTACACCTAACTATATCTAGGTTGTCACTAGGTTAGATCATATGAATGTCTTCAATGGTTGGTCCATTATATTACCGAGACCTAGACTACACAAGTTTATGTAAGATAGAGGACAAATATTGGTTTTGGGCCATCGAGTATTTATTAGTTCTATTTTTTATAATCAATGTGTGGGAATAATATATTTTTCTCTTCGAAACATATAGATTTTTATACACATATTATAGAATACATGAGTTTAGGTGGGATAGAGAATAGACATTGGTTTTGGGCCTCTGAGCATTTCTCATATTCAACTAGATTTAGCATAGGGGGAAAGCATTGCTCTCCTTCTCCATAATACATGAATTCCACATTCATATATATTACAAGGTGCATCCATTTTAGGGATTTATTCTTTATCTAGGCACTATTAAGCTCTCCATCCACTTCCCTAGCCAAAAAGTGATTTGGACCCTTTTGCATCTCATTCATCTCCACACAAGTAGGTCCATGTATGCATTTTATTTTTTTAATTTTACTCTAGTAATTCATTTCATTACATCACTATAATAAAAGGGGGGGAAAATGTATACACCTTAAATTGGTCAAGCAACCACACATATCATGTCTTTTCATAGTTCCTTTCATAGAAGACTCTGACTAGAGAATACGATCCTTATTTACATTAACCATGTATTTTATTTTACTTATCTTGGTCTTATTTCATGCTTGAGTCACCTTTTTTTTCTTATTCTTAATCATCTTGATATTTTCAAAAGGTTATTCCACCCCTCAACTAGGTCAGATTGTCATAAGCCAATCCTATCCCCCCTAGGGTCTCAAACCTATAGGATATGAGCATCAAAATTGGACTATAGCACTGGACCCTAGGGTGTCTATTTTTAGTGCTTCTATCCAATGGAATTTTGAGTCATAACAGTCAGGTTTCCTCACTTAATGATTCCAAAGCCCCGTCTTAGCTTTCATCCTTAAGT